>JAMQGT020005781.1:0-18283 GCA_024447675.2 Pterophyllum scalare
GGTTGTGTTATGTTACTTCGTTCAGTTACGTATTGCTGCACAGAAACACACTGAACAAGGCACTAATCATTGCAAGGCCACATTATTCACTCGCGCTGTTGCTTCAGATGTGTTGCGTATAATCTCATTTTAAAAAGTTAAATACACAAGTATGTGGCACTAATGTCCTGCACTGTGATGGCTCACAGTTTTATACAAAAGTACAGTTCGTGGCACACTGCAGCAACAGATAACATGAATGAATGATAAATTCATTGCATTTTATTATTGTATTAAAAAATTACTTTGATCATAATAAATTCAATGTGTAATCTCAACAATACGCAGCCTTCCCTGCGTTAGGATGGTACTCACTTTGTATCAGAGCTGCTTTTCAGTACCACAGTCTCAGCTGTTGAGCTCGTTCTTTTGCTGCAAAGAGAAAAACACATCTTGTTGAGTACATAATTACTGATAGCCTGGTTCTATGATCAATATAATTCAAGTTCTGGGCTTCATGAGTGGAAATGTCACCTGTCTGTGGGTGAGAGAGCATCCCTGATAGATGAAGAGTTGTAAGGTTTGTCCTCCTGACTGCACAGAAATATGAAATATAGAAAGCGTTTAAATTGCAAGTGACGTACTGTATGGTATAGATTTGTATTTTGCACTAACTGAATAATCTGATTGTGTCTCACTCTTGAGTGCTGGTAATAGTCTTCTCTATCACTTTGGTTGTTGTTTTGGTCGGTGAGTATGTCGCGTATGGTTGCCTGTTTGGAAAGGTGGGAAAAACTCAGCTTCTCATTCAATCTAAGTTAACGTTACATGAAAACACTCAATATTTTAAAATTGTAGTATGTTGTGCTTATATGTTGGGTGTTTTTGGAAACTGTACATACATATCTGAGTGCTGCTGTTTTCATTAGGCTTTTAAAATATTGACTTAGCTTCTAAAGCAAAGAGCATTGTTAACTATTATATCTAGGGCTCAACCTTGTTGGGTTATGATGTTTAAGTAAAAGTAGCAATAAGCAACATTATGAAAACATTGAATATTAACTCACAGTGTTGCCTTTAAAACTTTTAGAATTGCAAACATACAGTCATGTGGAAAGAAAGTTTTCACATCAGTTTATGGCCTTCCAAGAAAAACAAAGTTCACTCTTTCTGTTTTCATCAATTTTAATTAGAAAAAGACTCAACAATTACGCCTTGCTTATAATTGATTTACCTGCATAAAAACAGACATTAAATGTTATACTGAATTTATGTGGAGCTTTTTTAAAAATTAAATTATGGACAGTTGGGTAGTCTAACCTGTAATAATAAAAAATGTTAAGTATGTTACTAAATATACTTAGGAACATGTTACTGGCTATGCTTCAGATTCAACAGCCTAGCAATGTAATATATAGTCTTACGACACCCTCAGAGTGGTGATGATACTGTCTCACATATTAAATTAAATAATTCAAGTATTGCTTCCACTATTAATAACTATAGTATTTTTACCCTTTGGTGGAAGACTTGACCCGCTCGGAGAATGTCTCAGAACTGACTGGAGATTTAGACACAGGAGATCTATGAAAGCGAATAAATAAAACATCAATAAAACACAGATTAAATGTGTAATAATGTAATATTTTGCAGAGTTTGCTACCTGAGACTTTCGGTGGTGGTGATGATGGTCTCAGTGGTTGTTCCGTCCTTGGTGACTGCGGTGGTTTTGGTGCTGAAGGATGAGAAATGCAAAACTCATTCACCAAAGGTGTCATTGTAACGCATTTCCTCATCGGTGTGTTCATGCATTCCTTGTGTACCTTGTCTTTGGATACTCTGTCACAGTAGTCCTGGTTGTGGTGGTGCTGCAGTGACACGTGAAATACGAAATTACACATTAAAATTATTGCGTCTCTGTTGATTTTTTTGCATTACGTGTAATAGACTGGAGCTTTACGTACAGTGTGGGAGAATCCGGGTTCACGGATGTATATGTACTGCAACAAAGATGCAGATGATTCAGGTGATTCCCTATCCAAAAATTCCAGAAAGACTGGATATTGTGCTGTCGGTTGTTTCATGAAAATTTACCTTTTAGTGTAGGAGGTCTTAGTGGGAGGGAGGGTGCTGCTAAGAGAAGAGAACCATTATTAATCCTCATGTCTTTACTTGCACAAATTAATTATAATATAATAATAATAAAACTATGGATGTTATTTTTAAAAAACTGTACTAACTTGGTCTTCAGGTCGCTCTGGCTTCCAGTGAACCTTCAGTGACAGAAATTACACATTATTGTTCTTGTCATGATTTGTTTGTGTGATCTTTATTTAAATATATCACACTAACATGCAACAGTGTCACAGAAATGTTACCTCTTGCTGAGCTCGTGCACTGATGTAGACGTGCCGATGGTTTTGGTGGGGGTTGGTTCTTCAGGCTGTGAACTATGAGAAACACATAAAAATGAATATGCAAAACAATTCTTTTGTTACCTTAAACCCCGTCATCACAGACATTATTAGTCTTCCTCGCCTCAGCTGCAATTCGGGGTGAATTTAAATGTTGGCTTTACCTCTCTAAAATGTCACTGGATTTGCGTCGGCTGAGAACAGTTTTGCCAAAGTTTGGATCGTCGCTGTAGAGGGAAAAATGCAAACAAACAGAATAAAAATGAATTCGCTTATACAAACAGAGGTGACTCAACACTGACAGAAGGAATGCGAGAAGGCCTTTTTTAAGGTTGCAAGAAAGCTGAGCTTTGACCAGAAAGTCACACCCACCAACTCTGCCGTTCCCTAACTGCATGGGTGAGTAATCCCAACAGAGCACCTGTGTTTTGCCCTTTATGTTTGTAGCACTTACTCAACAGGTTCATCCTCATTATTTGGTTTTCTGATCCAGCTGTTGTCTTTTAGATGCGATGTCTTGGCTGCTGGTACAAGACAGAGAAAACCTGATTGTCTATCATTCATATACTTAAGTAACACATTTATTGATAAGCATGTAAATGTTTTTATAGAGTTAACAGACTATAATAGAGCCTATTATATAAATAATAATTAGCACCTGGCTCTGCTCCTGCAATGAAATGATGAAGGTGCTTTCATATATATATATATTTAATTATTATTCTTGAACCCAGAGTTTTGAGTTTTGCGAGTTCATAGTTCCTTTTTGTTTTGAATATGATTCATGATTAGGGTTCTTTATACTTTTCCTGATGTTATGCTGATTCTACCTCTGCTGTGTCCTCTGCATGTGCTTTAGTCTGTTCTTTGAGTTTTGGATTTCTATTTGTTATTTTTTGGCATTTTCTACTTGGCTTCCTTCCCTCCACTTTTATAGTCGCCACCTTAAACTTTTTAGTTCTTAGTTTTTGAGTTTGCGTCATTTAGTGTGCTGTAGTATTTTTGTTTCCAGTTTTTCTGTGTTTATCTTTAGTCTTGGAGAAGGGTTTTGTCTTTGTTATTCTTTCCCTGTTTAGTTGTGTTTTACTTCCTATTTTGTTGTGGTAGCTGCTGTATTCTGCTTCTTGGGTCTAGTTTATCTGCCCCTGCCTTATTATCTCGTTTGTCATCATCAGTTGTTACCCAGCTGTTTCTGCTCCCCTCCGTGTATTCCTGTGTATAAATAGCCCTGTCTTCCAGATGAACCTCACTATGTTGTGCTGTATTCTCTGTCTACACATGCTGCCTAGCTTTCTCTTGATTATTAGTCTTGATTGGTACTGTCTTATTAGGAGAAATCATCTAACCTATCTGAATGAGTGCAATAATGAAGGGAAACAATTTCAAACATATATATTAAGTATATAATGAGCATAATTAATATGCATCACAGTCATGTAACATCTGGGACCTTTCAGTCTTGCATCTGCTATTTTAAAATTTTGCATTGCTTTGAATTTGAGTCACACATTTTTATCATGTGCCATTTCTCACTTACTAGTTTTGAATGCGCTCATTTTGTAACCGCACCTGTAAGAAAAAAACCAAGAGAGTGCATCACACAATAGAACACCCCCCCCCAGCTAATTAGCCACAAGGTGGCACTGTAGACTAAAACCTTTCATGTGCCATCGGTACCGCCCCTGCTCCATATTGAAGTGAACATACGAACTTAGCTGTAAAGCTCAGGAATCACTGCTTTGTATCACCTGTATATTTGTGTCATGAGCACACATACGCACTTCATGGACAGACTGGTTTTGTTAATCTGCCGTGCACCGTCTCCGCAGTAAATCAAAGTTTGTTTTTTTTTAACCCCAGACTCAAAAATGGAGCCCTAAACTGGTTTATCTTGATTTGTACCCACATATGTGACACACCTTCTCCAAACACACACCTTTGTCAGCAAAACATAGTGGTGGACCGGTAACAGGCCACAGGCTATTGATGATAAAGACTGTGGCCTTTCAACTGCACGCTCCAGCACAAACACACATCATAAACCTCGAAGCAGATTTACAGCTTTGATAGAAGTTACAACTGTAAATCCAGCATTGGTCTATTCATCAGTCTGATGAGTGCTATTTACCATTGGTGTGCAATACTGGATTTTTATACAATGAAGACTTATACAGTAAAACATATTGGTTCGGAAATCAGTTTCTCGAAGATGATTTACATATTTTAAGATAATATATGGCACAACAGATCAGATCCATTGTCCACTCAGCAGTCTGTCATCCTTTACACTGAAAATACATTAAAGGTAGAATGCGCTCTAACAATATGCAAATGCAAATCTGTGTGTACGGTCTCCTTTTTGTATCTGTAAGGTGTGCATCATTTCCTCAGCATAAGTAGTCTGACACTCTCAATGATAAAATTACATAACCTTCAAACACAGCGTGTTCTTAGGTTTATTTTCCTTTATGCCTCAGTGCAAAACATCTTGTTTTTTTAAAAAAAAACTCATCACATACATCATTTAAATTTATCATATGTATTTTAACAGAAGTATGAGTCCACAGAAATATTCATCTAAATTGATGAAGGATTCACACAGAGACTGGTTACATACCTCCGCAGAAGCCTTCTTGACCCGATGAAAACTTTCACTCCAGCTACACTCACACTACACTCTACAATCACACCCTTGTCATTCCTTCTGCTTTAAACCTTGAGGGAGTGGAGATTCAAGGCCACCCACGGGTGTGGTTTTACGGAAGAATCAAGAATATTTTTTCTCTCTCTCTCTCTCTCTTACTGTCGCTCTCACTGTGCATGTTTCTACATTCGTCATCGCCGTTTCCTAATTGCTTGTTTTTCTGTTTAAAGGTTCGGAAAAAAATGGAATTGGGTGGAGTGCTGAAAGACCTGCAGCTCAACTTGAGTAACAAGGAAGCAGGCCAGCGATGTGGGTGTGAGATTCTCTCTGTCCTAATCACACTACATAAATATATTTTTATCACTAGATAGCAATCACATTCATTTTATACTCACTGTGATATAATGCAGCTAGAAGACAGAAATATGATATCAGTCACCTCATTAGGTACACTTCTATCCAAATCAATGCAATGTGACAGCTGTGCCATAAATTCCACTTTTTAGAAATCCTCTACATTTGTGTAAGTAAGGGCAGATTCAAGCCCGAGACTCTGCTATAGCCTTTTGGCATATAGATTGCCTGGTCAATGTGGTGAGCTTAACCAGTGCCCTGTATTTTAATATTTAATGCAGATTTATGAAGGAGTTGCCCAGGTGAATTCAACATGCGATGCTGGTACAGCGTAAAGCAAGGATGTCAAACGTGTTTTACATCACGGGCCATTTTGATCTTTGATCTTAAGTGGACCGGATCAGTGAAATCCCCCTTTCTGTTAATGTAAAGCAGTTTAACTACACATGTAATCCCTGGGATATCGTAATATGAGAACAAGACGTGCAATTTCCACAGTACATCTCAGTTTTTCTGCACGATAAAGAAATGGTGCTGTAGTAAATGAAAGAAATCTTTGGGTTTAAATTGCAAAAAATAAATGTGCAAAGTTACATGAAGCGCTCTGGAAGCTCACTGCCCAGACCGTCCTGTGATTATAACACAGAAAGAGAAATTTTTCTTTGGATCAACAAAACCTTTCTTTTTTCCCTTCTTTACTGTAGGCCTGTTGCAAAGAAATTAAATTTCTCAGAAGCACTACCATCTGTCATTTAGTTGTTTATCTATTCATTACTTTGGAGTAACATCAGTGGCCATGGGGAAGTCTATATCATTAGCAAAAGCTTTAAAACCCATAAAAAATACATTTAAAAGTCCAAATATTATACCATCCTTCACATTTTCTAAAGCAGTCCTGTGAGCTGGATTGGCGTATTTGCCAGGCTGACTCTTACCCCTGAGCTTTATGTTTGACAGTCCCTGTTTAAAAGGATTACCCCTTTGACTTTAACACAGTTTGGTTGGCAGTGGATATTGTGCACGTGGGCGATAATAAAAGTACCTGTTATCTAACATCACTGAGTTCCAATAAAATGTGATAACAAACCAAATTGGGTCCTTATACCTATGATGTCCGACCACAAATCAGCCTGTCTACTGATGCGTTAACTTGTTTTTCTGTAGATTTAAACATTTACACTTTGAATCAGATTTCTTCTGATATCATGTGTAGTTAAACTGAATAAGCCGTGTGTGCTGCCAGCCAAGCAGACATACCTGACTGCTTAATGACAGATGTGGAAGGTACGAGACTGATTCCTAAAAGAAAACACATCATCTGGAGTAGATAAGAATTTCAAGTGACAGACAGACTTGAAGCAAAGCTGTCAGACTGACTGTCAGCATGAGTGTTAATACTGGGAGCGGCGTGTCCTGTATGATCAGAGGTATGAAAGGTACATAGCATGCAAGGGTGTGACAACACGATACTGATAGATGAGCCCCTCCTAGTCACAGTGACAGTGAGAAGGAATGCAGGCTATCCAGTAATGACCTAAATGCCAGGTTAAAGCAGGCTGAAGCAAAGATTTAAAGAAAAAAAAAATCATTTTTGATGAAAGTGCAATACACTCAGCTATGATTGATGTGTCATTAAGGAGCAGCTTGAGAAGCCTCAAATTTATTTCCCTTGAGTTCAACATCCTCCTGCTCTTTGTAGAAATTCACGATCAGGTAAATGATCAGCACTGGGTGGCGCTAGTACTGTAATGATAGAAATTACACTTCAGGTTACTTAGCTACATGAAAATACATAAATGTGAGACAAGTTGTCCAATGCAATACACGACCATAGGATTTTACTCTTAGTGAGTCAGAAGAGCATTGATAAATATAGCAGTGCTATCAAGGTGACTGAAAGAGATAGTAGTATGTGTGAATTGTCAGTACAAAACAGAGAAATGCACAGAGCAGTGACAGAGAAATAGCAGCCAATAGAAGAAGCTACTTTCAGGTGCTTCCTAAGTCACAAAGGGTCGCCACAGCTCCGTATATTAGATTTGGCAGCCAGTGTGCCAACAAAAATATTTAGCTGCCTGACGAAGAGCGCACGTTTACCTTTAAGTTCTCATGTGTTTTGATTTTGTAATGTGCAATACCGCACTATTTATGAAGAAATTACATTGAAAAAAGTAAAATAATGCAGTGAATTACAGATTTCAATATAATCGGAGCACTTTGAACATGAGACGTTTGAGTCAACATCAGCACTTTCATTCAACCGTAAACGAGGCATATCGATGTGCGAGTAACCAATTCATTTGCTCTCCAGTCATGTAGTGAAACACATTAGGAGTCATTAGCAGCCATTAGAACCAGAGTCCTACAGATTTTTTTAATCATTAATATTCTCAGTGAATGAAAAGAAAGAAAATACATGCAGTGCTTTTAAAAAAAAAATTACCCATGTTTGAAACAAATTGGTTGATCTTTAAACACCACATTTCATTTCCCCAGATGAATGGAGGCTGACACAGTTCTGTCCATAGTTGCTTTTGTCAGAGTTATTGAACCAAAACACATTATGTCAGGTCAATACTGATGATACTGAGACACTATAATATTAAGACATCAAGGTTCCATAAAACTGAACAACCTATTTAGACTTTTATAGCAGCCCCAGTTCCTGTGTATGTGTGAGGAGACTGGATGTCAGCTCTGTCAGCTCTGCTCATGTCAGTATCCTATATGGGCTTCAGCTCTGCCCAGACATCCCTGCCCTCTCCTCCCTCCATTTACTGTAACTGGTCAGGGGTTAATAAGGGAGCAGCCTCTGGATGCGACTGCATCTTCAGGTTACACAACTCAGTACAAACTCATGCTCTTTTTTTATAACCTTCTATGTTAAGACCGTTAAAACTACTATAACACACTTTAAGAGAGCTGCTTTTCACTTGTAATATTTCCCACGACAGCTCTAAGAGCACAGTTCTTCAGGTTTTGTCATCACAGATAAATGCTGGCACTCTGACACTGATCATCTCTGAATGCTTTCTGGGTTGCTATGAGAAGAGACAGTAGACCTACCTCTTTCTTGTCATTGGGCCATTGCAATGCTGTGCAGCCAATAAAGCATCACTAGGGCCTGGTACCTCATTGTCATTCTCTCTCTCTCTCTCTCTCTCTCTCTCTAAATGAATAAATAAATGTAAATGGACCTTCACATGCACAAGTATTTAAAAGGATGCAGCAAGGCAATTTGAAACATGATCTGCCAAATAGTTGTTGTATCACACATGAAGGTGTAAGCAGCATTCTGCCTTCACCCGGTTTCCTGTCCACCTTTGCACTGCAGTGGTGTTTTTTTCTTTTCTTTTCTTTCATTTTTTTTTTTTGCCTTTACTGCCATTTTGATGTTACCCAGCGCAGTGCTTCTCATTCCCCTCTGCAGCTCTCCTGCTCCTCTTGCACCCTCGTGTGTCAGCCCTTGTGAGACTTTAAAGAAAAAAAATGCAAATATTACCACCACTGCAATCTGCGTAGTGCACAGCTGACGCACTTCAGCATTTCCGCGCAGTTTTATATGAGGCAGAAATGAGCAGACTTAACAATCACAGTCACCGCCAGTGAAGAAAAACCCACAGGAAGCACGATTGAGATCAATAAACGGCGATGGCTGATCGATACCTGCAGTGCTTGTGCCAGCTAAGGACAAGTTCAAGAAGGCAGATCAGAGGGCAGGGTTCACCGATACACACGGTTCACTGGAGAAAAAACAAAAAAGTGCGACCTGTATCCAATGTATATGGAGCAATACCAAACGGATGAGTGCTGCATGCAGAAATAATGCAACTCCGTTTTTAAAGGCCATGCTAACTGTGGGCAACGATCCCAAAACCAATCCATCTCCGTGCGCCAGTTTTAGATCAACCTGGGAGGGGCCTTTGCTGTACTGACTTCTACAATTTAAATGCCCACAATCCAACTGTGCACAATGCTCAAAAATAGCCCTGTCTCTCATTTATGAGGCGGTCTTTAGCCTCGATTAATGTTGCTCTGACTTTTTTTTTTTTAAAAAAAAACGTGAACTACGCATTACAGCGATTGTACACAGGGAGGTAATTGATCGGCTAAATCAATGATAGCATCGCCCGGTTCAGACGTATGAAAATATCCCGGCATGCTGGCGACGCAAGGCTCACCCAGGGAGGGGAGGGATGATGGAGCTAAGATGGCAGCCCAACTGAGGGTGCTCCCTCTCCGGGGTCAAGAAATATTCAAGGAACGAACCAAAAAGCGAAACTCGACAGCGCAATCTTTCTAAATGAATGCTTTCGTTTCTGCTGTTTCACGATTTTGTTATGGCTTCAGAAGATCGTCCTCGGAGTCGTAGCACCGTGTTGGCGCTGTAGCCGGATCGCAAGACTACATTGGTTTTAGCTGCACCACCAGATTGGCTACAATTTGCGCTCATAACCGCTGAGGGACCCCGTGGATGCTCGTTGTGGTATTTTCGCAGCTCGGAGCGGACAAATGATGTGACATGTGGCGGAGATATTGACACGTGGATTGCGTCTGATGGATAGAGATTATCTGGCTGTGTTATCTTTTGTGTGAGATACATATATATATATGCATTGTTCTGCAAAACGATGATGTGTGCTGCTGCGGCAGCGGCCGCCGGTGGTGGGATACTGCCCTCCTTATCGCCTTCGATGGGGCTGGGTGTCAGGGTCATTTCTGGAGCGGGAGCCGACCTCTCTACAGTCGGTTCGGGTATGGGTTCTTGCCCGACTCCCGGAGCCCAGTCGGATTGTCGGACTCGGTACCAGCTTTTACTCTCAGGACGAGCCCTGGCGGAAAGATACAGACGGATTTATACTACCGCCATCAACGATAAAGAGCAGGGGATAATTCAAGGAAGGTGAGCGGATAAAGCGAAATTTAAAAATATCGCGGAGGCTGAGCTGTCATTCGTAGGGCTAACTAGGCTAGCGGAGCTAACATTAACCCTTGCTCAGCGGTGCGTCAGTCAATACCAGCGAGCTAACTTACACGCACATTTTTAAAAAAATTATATATGGTTATGGTTTTATCGCATTTTTTTGTCACCAAACTGCGTGTTTTAACTACGAGCCAGTGTGTCAGGAACTCCATAATTTGTTTGCGAGGTTAGCTTGCTAGGCTTTGACTTCCTTAGCTTATGGGAGCCTTCTAAGCTAACGTTACGGTTGTTCACCCTGATGCCAGGGGCTTTGCACTCCCGGTGCCAATTGTGCTTCACTTATACACTGACACATACTAACTGAAATCCAAGTTTTTCTCCCCACTTGAGGCATGTCTGCTCGAGAAAAACCTCTCAATGGGGTGGGCTTGCATCCGAAACGAGCTAGGTGGCTAGCTGTCATGGGAGTAGTTTGTGATGTTTTGAGTACGAGGTGCAATCCAGCTAAACGCAAACAAGCGCCCCGCTTGTGTAATGTGTTTTATTTTATTTTATTTTTACTAAACCTTCACTGCACTTCACTGTCACACAGTATTACTTGCCGGGTTATGTTGTGTGTATATTTAGGCCCAACGGCGTCACTGTGAGCTAGCTGTTACGAGCATCCGACCTTTCACCAGGTTACCTTAACTTAAACCAATTTAGAGAAGGAGGGGGAGGGGTGCATGGAGTTGACTTTGACATGCTGTGTATTAAAAATACAATTAAAAAAAAAACATTAAATGCGGCATATTGCTCCTGTCCACACACTTGTTTGGGTAAGGGTGTGTTGAGAGGTGGATGAACTCATTTGCTGTTCTGGCATAAGCGGGTAATACACTTACGTCATTCTAGTCAGTCAGGTTGTAGACTGAGTAGCTGGATCATCGCTGTATCCTCCCCTCACAAATCCAATTGCTGTTCTCAGTGTGTACAATGCTTGCTTTGAGCACGGGCCAACACACTGCTGAACGTTACTCTGTTTTGTTAAACACATGCTGAATTAATTGCTTTAGGTGGGGCGGGGGGGGGGCTGTATAGTTTTATAGCCCACGACCTTCTGACACCACACTGTTTTGTTCTGAAAATCATACGCAAGCTCAGGTGGCCTGCTCCTGAAGCTCTTTGGAGCAAGTTGGTGAACTTCAGTATTTGGATCTGTCTTGATTGAGACGTGCCATTATGCTTCTGTAGCTAGACTTGTATGGTACTGGAAATCAATATTTACCTGTAGGCTTAAGTACAAAAATAAAAAAATTCAGACACTTAAAATCTGTAAAGAGTTTAAAATGGCCAATCACCAGCAGAATTAACTTTTTTTTTCTTTTCCAAGTAGTGAGTGCTGACTAATTTTAGTAGCAGTTCTATCTCTAGCTCATACTGCATCTTAATGACAGCTGGTTTTGTAAGGGAGACTGACCACAAAAAGCCGCTGCAAAACAGATTTCAGTGACAGCTCAAAGGCATCAAAGGGGAGTTTCTGCAGAGCCAAACTACTACCTATTTTGGGGAGGTGTGACAAGAGGCAATGGTGAATGTGAATTTCCTGATAGACTTATGGGGGTTAACCAAGGTATACTGCGCCTATAGAGCTCCGCTTTGCTAGCTCTGCAAAGTGAAACAAAATGAAAGTGACACAGCCACTGGAGACATTAGAATGGATTTAAGATTTTAACATTAAGTGCTTTGATACCTGGCATCAAGTGTTCCTATATGCAGTTTGTTTAAGGACAATTTTTGTCTTTAATGGAAAAAAAAAGTTTAAGTTTGATTTGTAAGATTTTTACTCTAGCCATGAACATCCAGTTATACACATCTCATATTTACACTTCTACCTTTGGATAATAACTCAAGCTGGCTCCTACATGGTTTTAATCCAAGAAAGAAGTCAAAAGTTTTTGCTTAAAAGCAAATTTTTGCATAACTGATAACTGTGTTCTTCCAGGGGAAAGAAGGCATTGAGTAAGAAGAAACTTAAAAGGCGACAGAAGGTCAAGTCAAAAGTCAAATCAAGAACAAAGGTAAGAGATACTTTAATATCTTAAAGATGTTACACAATATTCATCTTGGGCTTTGACTATCTTTGCTGTAATTGTGTATATAATTATTGCTAATACTTAATAAACAATTGTAGCAATATTTATTAGTGGGACATGATCACTCATAACCCTCTGAGTGCACCTTAAAATATTTAATAAGCATATCTGTGCACTTCCATTATGTGCGTTGCTTTCTCCCCCTGTGTGAGTGGAAATGTGGCAGTTTTATTTTGTAACTGTCACACTTACAAATGTACTGATGTCCTTTCAGCTGGTTTGACTCTAATAAATGAATTTAACAGATTGAGGATGAGATTAAAGGCGAGATTACCTCCTCTGTTGTCTCGAGGGTGTTTGGCACAAACATTGTTTTCGTCAGCGGGGTCGATTGGGGTGCCATCCGCACAAGAAGCTGGCGAGGCGGATAGGCAGAGTGAGAGACACATGGGAGTGGCTCTGACTTGTGCATGATGGCCTGTTGCCGAGCAACCTAATGTGTTCCCCATCTCCACGGCAACAGTTGCCTGGTTCCATCTCCTCCTTCCAAAGAGGGAACCCAGCCTGCATCAGAGGATGCTGTTGTGTTTCTCCCTCAGATGGAGACATTGCAGGTGCAGCATTTGTAAACAAGTATTGAGATTCCTAGGTTATGACTTTGGACTGCTCAACTGTTTCTGTACCGCAACACTTTTAATTCCTGCAGCCAGCCTTTGATGCTGTCCAGTCCCATTTAACTCGACTTAGATCTGTCTGCACTTAATGCGATCTAATCTCCCTAAGAACAAAGCTGCTCAGTGGGTCTGAATTGAACTCGGCACAACATATTAATATTATAATTGATTAAAATTTTTACACCTGGTTTCAAGCTGAAACTTGAATGAATGCACCTTATTTTACTGGGAATTGGGTGCACCACTTTTCTCTGCATGTTGCTGCTAAGTGGCCATCTTTTGTTAGCTTTTTAAAATAAATCTGCCCTTGGGCTGGTTCCCACTTCTTTGTTTGCCTAGATGTTTAACACCATTTTTTTTTTTTTTTTTGAGCTGGGTTACTGTGGGAGAATTAAACTACATTGTTTTAAATTGAGTTTAAGTTATACCTGGTTTTTACCTTGACCTTGTTATCCAACTGTTAGTTTTTGTGGTTTTCATTGTGACAGTGTTTGCTGCCCGGCTGGCCAGGCCACTTCTGAAAAGAGATTTTGAATCTTAGCTATACCTTTACATGTAAATAAAGGATATAATAACAGATCCGACTAACGCTATCACCTTGGATTATAGAATCTCATTTGCTGCCTGTTGTTTTTTTTTTCTTCTTGTGAGAGCTTGTTCTCCTTTCATGATTGTCTGTATTTGGATTTATTTTTTTTATACTGATTTCTTTTTTTTGTGAGCAGCTTGCAGGCATAGGCAACAGATTAATGTGATAATAGCAGAGGAGGAAAGAGGCTTTTCTCTGACTGTGTCCTCTTTCTCTTCAAAAGTGTTCCAGACAAGAAATTCACCGTAGAGTGGCCTAGTCAGCTAAGTTCTCTTCAGGTTCAGTTGCTCACAACGTTATAATATATTCTGTGTGGTAGGCACGACTGGCTGGCAGGGAGGCATAAAAATGTGGGCTGTTACACTGGTAGTTATGCTCTATTTGTATGTGTTGTGCTCACTCTTGCTCTTTCACGCCTCTGACACTTGTGTAGTCAGACAAGAGTGTGGTTTGAAAGCCCCCCCGTGTCTGCTTCTGTACGTACAAACGTGAACGAGTGAGCATAAAGCCAGAGCATAAACACTTATCTTCCTTTTGAAGAGGATGATGTAATGTCTTGTGTGCTGGGAAATGTGTTGTGTCCTTTTTCTTTAAAAAAACAAAACTGTCATTATAATACCAGCGTAATGGTGCACAGTAATGGATTCAAAGAATATTGTCAAACCTAAATAATGTCTTTAAAATCTAGAGGCAAAAACCAAATAGGAGCAGTAAGGGTGAGATATTTAATTTAGTGGATTTAGTGAGTACTTTCTAAATTAGCCTACCACGATGCTGTCTTTGTACTCCGGTAACTCCCCCACCTGTGCTTGCAGCCATTGTTTTCTTTTTTTTTTTTTTTTCTTGGCATAATTAATGCTTTTCTGTATTCATAGTTTCCAAAGAAAGGAAATGCCTAACACATTACAACATGAGCAGTATCTCTGAAAATGATATTCATATGCAGCTATTCTGCACTTGCAAGATGCATTTTGAAAATGTAATTTCACTATAGAATATTCAGAGGGTTGCGTCTGCAAACAAGTAATTTCCAACTTTTTCAGGTGGTTTGTGAAATAATGCAAGTGCTTGGGAATGTTAGGCATCTTAAACGAGCTAGGAGGAGAATTGAATTCATGAGATAAAAAATAGAAATGTGAAGGAAATTAGGTCTGGGACTGTTGAGGGTTAAACATGCTGTGCCACTAATGCTGTGTCACTAGTATTACAGTATAATGCTGCTGCTGGCACACATTGTGGCAAGAGATTCACACTTTGAATGAGGTAGTTTCTCATCAGTGACAGCAGCTCAGCTCCAAAGAAGGATGGAAGATCCCTTCATTTCATTTGCACTGATAAATGCTGCTGCCTGCAAGCTGCAGTCCTCTATAAAAGGCTGTCCAGTATTTTTCTGTATCATCATTAATATCATTATAGCAAAGTTCCTTAAAATATCATGGTAGAAGTTTTAGGCTATGTTGCCCACCCCTAGTCAGCAGTTCTTTGTTTCTGCTCTTATATTTCTTTAAACAAGTCCTTATGAATTACATGTATTGATAGACTTTTCTAGAAAGTGGAGGAGTCTAATGTTCCTTCATATCCAGAGATTTGCTGTTTGTCTTCCCCAAAAAATAATAAAACCAACTGTACAGATACATGAATAAAACTAAGTTCTTGTGATATTTTGTTTCACAGTTGAAACACGTATTTTTTATTTTTATAGGCTGAAGTATCAGTTTTGTTTCCATTTTCTGGTTTGTTTCTATTTTTAATCCGTTCAGTGATTATTGGAGATTCTCTCTTGAGTCATTTCTTAGTTATTTCTTTCTTACTGACAGTTATTTGTATTTATAACAAGTATCTATCTAGTTTTGATTTTAAGTTCAGTCAGCACATTCCCCAAATAAATACCACTAAAATCAAAGATGATCTACTGGCTGACCATTGTCCTTATTTCTGTTACCACAGTCAACCAGCAAGAAGAAACCACAGGACAGTCCCAAAAAACCATGAAAATAATCAGCAAGCATATTACCACATGTTCTCCAGCGGTGACCGTGTTAAAGTATCTTGCTTTGTGGAGTTATGAAAAAATGCGAAGTATTATTCAAGGGGAATACACTTCATAGACTTGAGCTTGAGGTGGTAGACTGTGTTTTATATCTACTTGTCTGGTCCTCTTCTGTTAGTGTCATATTTATTTATTTTCTCACCTTGATTTAACATACAGGACGTAGTGGAGAGCCCATTTTTTTCAAAATAATTTCTTAGCTGGAGGTATCTAAAGAAGTCTGGTTTCTCTGTTTTTGTTTTTCTGAGCATACAGTGATGGCCTTACTGGCCCAATGTTCAGCTCATTCATCCAGTTGTTCTGGTTTGTACCAGATTCGTAGGAGAGAATCCAACAGCCTGGGTAGATGGATTATGTAAGTAATTATTCTGGAGCATTTATCTCCCAGTAGGGACTGGAAAGGTATGTTTATTTGGCTTTCTTCTAAATGCCTCTGTTTTGCATCACAATTTAGGTCAGACCATTAAGCGAGACTATGTAATTGTCCTGCTCTGTAGTAATCGTTCCCATCCATGGAAGACAGTGCTTTTACTCTTGTTTTCTCTTATTTTTCCATAAAACCAGTAAGCAAAAAAATGTGAAGCTGTCCTTAAGTGCGGTCAAGAGCTGTGTGCCAGGCTTTTTCAAAGCTTTAGATGGCCATTAAATCGTCACAACGCGTAGTTGTGGTTAGAAAGTTAGAAGAAAACTACACAACATAAGCAGGACAGTGAGCTTTGCATGCTTGTGTCGGCCTCCGCTTGTGTGCATCATCACATGGTTTGATGGTGTCACTTTTGATTATGTTTCTGATGATTTGGTAAGTTTAAATTGGGAACAGTCAGCATAGAGAAACCTGTCGCATTCAGTTTGAACTTTCAGCGTGAGGACGACCATGTTACATACAGCCTTATGTTCTGTTTGAATAATGTCACAAATAGAACAAATAGCTCAGAATTTCTAAAGTTGCTGATTGCATTAGTCATGTCACCCTAATCACAAATATAAATCACAAGCAAATAGACTTGGATATGTGGCAGACAGAGATGATTAATGGGTTAGCAAAATATGTCAAGCTTAAGGTAAGAAGAGTTTTCTTTGTCATTAAGGTGCCTGTCACTTAACCTGGCTGGATCATCTTGGTAGCTGATGGTGAACACAATGTGGTTCAGAGCAGGTTATGTTCAATTTCAGTTTAAGATTCACACTGAATTGTGCTTTTCCCCCCCTCTTTCTGATCAAATTATGCATCGAAGGCTACCTTTTATGTGAGCACACACACACATTCTTAAGCAGAAATGGGTTAAAAGACAAAATTGACAACCGCCTTTTGTGTGATACCTGTTGTCTCTAAATGGGGTTTAAAAAAAAAAAAAAGAATAGTCAAACAATAAATGTCAAATTATGTCAAATAAGTGAGATTCAATCTTGGTATACAGTTCTAGCAGATATGGCCCAGAAATGCTGAACTTCCTACTTTTTAAACCCTCAGCAGGATTTTGATCTACCGCACCCTTTTGGTTTTTATTTTAGTTTTCTTGCTTCATGGATTGTTGTAGCCCTTCTGTGTTCTAAAAGGCTTTAAGTGCTCTGCTCAGACAATGCGCTCCTTTGTGAATGCTGCACAGTCACTTGGTCACAAGTGGCTAGGTAGGAGAGCAGTAGACATTACTGTTAGATGAGGGCTGGAGGCTGATTTGAGCTGAAAATGAATGACCTTTCTCCCCAAATAGATGACATCACCCTCTATGACTGATGCCAAAAGCGCAACACTGTGAGAGAGACACGATCGATGAGTGCGATTCTCTAGAGGTTGCCTCAGGACTGTAGTTAAAAATGCTTTGCTTGGTGGGATAGCGAAAGCTTATTACTTAGTTAGTTTATCAAGTTTCTCTGTGGACTGTAGTTTCTTCAGTGATTATTTGGATTGGAGTGCTTAAGCTTTGCTGTAATGATTTTAATGTAAACTGTTGGCTGGTCCAGCTCATTTATATCAATGATTGTTGACCTGATATTACAAACACCACTTAGTGTAACGCAATTAAACAACACCACAAGAAGTACCCTCAGCAATACTTCTGTAAAATGATTTTTTTATTGTTGTTGTTTGTTTCTTACCCAAGTAGTAAAGGGTCGAGATTGCTGAAAATGTCTGTTTAGTATTGGTAATAAACAAATTCATGTAACATAATGATGCTCTTATATTTTGTAATTGAGAGAATGATGTGCTTTAAAGTACTTTTGCAACAGTGGTGATTGATTGGCCATGCTACTTTATTTCACTAATCATTTGTCTCAAGTGACTTTCAAAACTTTATTCTTAACACTTTTTTTAGTTGTAAATATGTCCTTAAGCATTTTTCCAGTTTAACTTTTAAGTTCAACTTGAACTAAATCGACTAAGGGTTGAAAATCTGTGCACTGTTTATGCAGAATATTGTGTAATTAATTTTGTAACAGCAAAAATGGACTTGAGCGGCTCTTGGAATTGAGAAACACTTGCCTTGTGTGTACAAAAGCAAGTCTCCTTAGGAGTCCAAACCACAGTGAAGAGTTATTTATTTTCAGTGACTTGTACAAAAGGACAATGATGGAACTAAG
>JAMQGT020005786.1:0-15538 GCA_024447675.2 Pterophyllum scalare
AGCAATACGTGGTTGTGTTATGTCATCTACTGGTTCAGTTAGTATGCTGTTCACTTGGATTTAGGGCAGGCGAGTATGGGGACCAGTCGATGGTGTCAGTTCCTCCATCCTCCAGGAACTGCCTTTATAGTCTCACCACGGTAGGCCGGGCATTGTCATGGGTGCAAACTTGTGCACCCAAATTATTGTTGTTTAATGTAAATAAAGATACTGTACAATCATCTCACCCTGGAAAAAGAACAGGTTTGGATAGATTTTTTTCCCTTAATAAATTAAATAATTAAAAAGTTAATTTAATATTAAAATTTAAAAAAAATTATTTTGATGATCTGAAATGTGTGAGGGGAAAAAAGAATGTAAAGGAGCAACTACTTTTTTACAGTACTGTATGTGCATATTCACATGTTTATCTGGTGGCCAGGGCTTGTAATAGAGAGTGCAGAGCTGCATGTGTGGGTCAGTCTATTTTTTTGTCTAGTGTAGCTTCAATGAAAAATATCTTTACTTAATTTTTTTCTTTTGGCTTAGAGGCATCTTTATATTTAACTCTTGATAGAGGGTGACTTGATTCAGCTAAGGGAAGCATACAAAGTGACAGTGAATCAATAATGTACCAGAAGTAATTATAGACCAGCAAATTGCAGATGCATTTTGCAAATCAATTGACTAAGTAGCCTGCAATACCAACTCTTGCCAAGAAAATTATGCATGCATGATGAAAAGCTCAGTTAATGCTGCTGGACTTCATCTTAAAGGCAAATGTCTTAGAGTGATGATGGGAAATTAAACACTTTCACAGAGGTGAACCTTAATCCAGAAAACCATGTTTCAGTCTTTAGCATTTTTACATAATCTCTTCCTTTAGCAACTTTCTCTGACATTTTAACTACAAATTTATCTCAGCAACAGTGAGTGGTTCTCACTTTTAAAAGTTTTATTGTTATAAATGGTTTTCCTCTCCTGACTCACAAGCCTTTCAGAAGCTGGGGATACAAGTCACTGATGAGCAGACCCTCTCACTTCGGCAAGGTGGAGGGTTTAGGCTGAGGTTGTTACACTGAGATTTGCTCCTGCCTCTCCAGATGGAGAAGCTGAGCACAGCTTTGGCAGCCTGACAGTGTGACTGATTCCTTTTTGTTAAATGCTGATCACCACTGCTTACTGCAGCCGAGCCTGGTCATTGCTTAATTTTATGGTAGCCATGACGCCTGAAAAAATACTAAAGTTAGACTCAGTGGAATAAACACGTGAATGGAGCAAAGCTATAACAGCAGGAAGTGCTTTCTGTTTGGAGGTATTTTGTCAGGCAGGTTTAAGTACAATTATTTTTAAAGAGAGTATCTCCTGGATCTCCTGGACCCGGCCTCCAATAAGCAGAGGAAAATGGATGGATGAATAAAATAATAATACATTTTAATTTTTAGGTGCCATTCAAGACAATCAAGGACATTTTATGAGCAATTAAATACCAAACTCACAGTATGTACCACGGCTTGTACGCGTATAGCAGAGAGGACCCGTGACACAGAGCCAGCAAAAACAGCGTCACCGTTCACAGTCTTTATTAACACAAATTGGGCAACAGATACTGCACAGGGTGACATCTGGTGAGCCTCTGAGAGGCGAGGGAGAAGTAGGTTAAAGTCCATTCACAGTATTGCCAATATAACGTGAACAACGTAATCTAAAAGTCTTTGTCCGGGTGGTCTCTACAAAGAGTGGGAGGAGACGGGTGCTGCAGGAGCCCAGAGTTTGCAAGCGTTGGAGGCCAAAGGATATTATTGATATGGGTTTCAAAATTTGAAGTATGCTCATTTTCCTGGTTCTTGAAAAGGAATTTGACTGGCTCTTTATGCTCACCCCCAGGGAATACAACACAGAGAGAGCAGTACAAGCATGACATTTAGGAATTTCTTTAGCTTCTGTATTTTTCTATAAAAGTCCCATTCACAATTTGGAGGTGCATATACATCTAACAATCTAATCATAGTTTGTTATGTTATGATAAAACTTTACTGAATAACCCCACCCCCCCTTTTTATTTTTGAAAAAGTCAAGGCTTTGCAAGGACTTGCTACGCCCCTTCTATTGCCAGACTCATGTGATAATGAGTTTAAACTCCAATCTTCCTAGCTTTGTTCATTTTAATTCAGATGGTACTTCTCCCTCCTTATTCATAACAATAAGACAGAGACTCAGACACAATGGCATCCATGGAAGAGTTCCAGGGTAAAAACCACTGCTGACCAACAACAAAAAGTCTTGTCTCACGTTTGCCAAAAAATACTGATGATCCCAAAACTTTTGGAAAAATATTCTGTGGACTGGGAGACAAAAGTTGAACTTTTTGGAAGGTTTGAGTGGTGTTGCATTCGGTGTAAAACTAACACAGCACTTCCTAAAAAGTTGTACTGTATACTATGCCAGCCACTTGGTTATGGCATTCCATGTATGCCCTGCTTCCTAACATCTTGCACCCTGCTGTTATGTGCAGGATTGTCTCAGGGGCATATCTGCACAGCCTGCACCTGGGGTCTTGCATAGTATGGTAGACCCCAGGCTATAGCACCCCCTTTCTTCATCACACCATTCTGCAGGTCTGATAGCTGGCTAACTTCCCTCCATGCTACCCTGATCTTAGCCTCTAGTCATCTTTTCCATGGAGGGTACTGCTCTTTGTGGCTGCTGCTAGTTATTTCAGAGTCAGTCTGGATGTTGGATGTTGAAGAATCCATAGGTCCCACATCCTCTTCATGTAACCCCTTTCACTGGGATTACATGTGTAGTAGCATTCCAGCAGTTCCCAATTCTCAGTTCGTCAGCATTTTCATGTTTTATCTTTCCCTAGGAAAATACTTGATAAAGCAGCTACAAGGGCAGCTTGGAGGCATGGTGGTTTGCACTACAATAGTGCCTCACAGTATGAAGGTTGTAGGTTTGAATCCACCCTGTGGAGTTTGTATGTTCTCCCTGTGTCTGCTTTGGTTTTCCTCCCACAGTCCAAAGACATGCACTTAGTGGGGTTAGGTTGGTGATTCTAACACAGTGAGACAGACAACCACTCACATTCACAGTTATGGGCAATTTAGAGTCACCAGTTAACCTAACCCCACTAAGTGCATGTCTTTGGACTCTGGGAGGAAACCAGAGTAGACGATGAGAACATGCAATATATAATTTAGTACTATCTGAACTAATGCTTTGGGATTAACTAGATCACAACATGATATTAATAAATATCAAGGGTCCAAATATTTAATTGTTTTTTAAAATGTGTTTTTAAGTATGGGAATGCAATTTCAACCACTTCGGTAGAATGGCCCATATAAGAACCAGTCCATTTACCATTTACCATATCCTACCAGTGACCTAGAAAAGGCCAGCTTAAAGAACAGCACAGTGGGTCTGATCATGGTAGCACAAGAACAGGCCATAAGCACCAGATCAATACATTAAGAGTGTCACATATTAATGTTTTTTTTCTTTCCCTGGTAAATGTAGCAACTGTACATTTAGCTACCAAAACACACTGTGTGACAAAACTGTACAGAAGCAGTTTGTTGTTTACTGCCACTTGAAAAACACTGCTCCCTTTATGCTCACTGCTTTTCAGTAGCGCTACCTAGATGCTGAGTACTGCAAATGCAACTTTGACGTTTACACCATGAATATACACACACAGACTTTTTTGACCATAGCCTCTGTTGACGTGAGCCCTATTCAATCAATCAAGACAACAAACTTTACATGTTAAGTCCCCAAGCTAAACAGAAACCATTTTTTTGGGTTGTTTTTGCTTTTTTTAACAGCACTTTCTATGGTGGATATCAGAAACACTGCTGTCTACAGGGACTGCTGACTCTGACGAGGTACACTTGTGTTTTAAGGTTTAGTTAGCCTGTTTGCCAGCTTATTCAGTGGATGCCATGCATCATGTCTTGCTTCCTTCTTGTTCCACTGGGTTCACTGAAAGATATTTTTAAAATGCTGACAAATAAGTAAAGGTGGCAAGTGGTTTTAAAAGCCTAGACAGGAAAAAGCTTCCTGTTCCCAGAAGATGTGGAGCAGACTCATGTCAAAACATTCACCTAAAATATTCCCAGATGTGTGTGTGTGTGTGTGTGTGTGTGCGTGCGTGCGCGCGCGCGTTTATGGTGAAACCCATCATAGCAGGCTCCAGCTATCTGCAGAGAGCAGCAGGGTTTATGTGCCTGTCAGCTATTAAGAACAGCATCGTCATCCCTAAATGGAAGCACTTTGAGGGGAGTTTGGCTCAAACTAAACAAACTGCACATTCATATCTATTTTTGGCCAAATCTATATTCAGTCATTCCCTTGTTACTTTCATAACTGCTCTGCTCCATGTTGTAGTCACAGCCAAGTAAAATGCTTAATGCAGCATTTAAAGTCAGATACTTCCTTTTTTAAAAAATTAACAGTTACCACCAAAAAACACAGAAATTGTGTTTAGTTGGATCCATGATCAGCAGCATATTTCAAATTTTTTCATCTCTTCACTCCCTCTTAGCTGGCAGCAACTCCCCTCTCTCTTTGTTTCTCTTTCTCCCTTTTGTTTTGTGTGTCTTACTTCAATGAGTGGAGTCAGGTGTGTAGGAAATCAGGACTCAACTTTCAATCCTAACACTCTACCAGACTGGCAACACTGTTCATCAGTGAATCCTGCACCTAATCACTTCTTGAGCTACAGCTTTCTTCTTCCCAACTCAAGTCTCTATCTCCCACTTTGTATTTCTGTTCCCTGACCTAGGGCATACTCGCACTAGACATGGTTGCTTGTGCCATGCCCAAGCACATTTTTCCTCCTTCTTGCTCACTTGCAGTCCTGCACTCACACTGCCCTGAATCATCAGTGCCCAAGTACACTTTAGTTTCTCCCAGCATTTCTTGTGCATTTATGCATTCTGTGGTTTAATTAGAATAATTTTGGGGAGTGATGATACACTGTCCTTTCACAGACATTATAAATTTGTTTTTTGTTGAGGCAGTTATGTTCCATCACACTACATGCATACTGTGCCCGAGTTGAGCTGAAGCAAGCCCGGGCTCATGTCTTTAAGCAAGCCTGGACAAAGATGACACTAGCCAAACTGGTGTTTGGGGTCAAACATGCCCAGGGGTGGTGTGAGAACACTGTTAGTCTATGAATCCATCCATTTTCTTCCTAATACCAAGGCTGGGTTTCCAGGGACAATAGCCTAAGCACAGAAACACAGACCACCTCATGCCTGGAGCACCTCACCCAAGAGGCACCCAGGAGGCATCCTAGTCACATGCCCCATAGCTCTACTCTGAGCTCCTCTTGAATGAATCCACTATTCACCCTATATCTAAGGGAAAGGCCAGTCACCCTTCGGAGGAAAATGATTTCTGCGACTTGTGTCCGTAAGCTGGTTCTTTTGGTCGCTACCCAAAGCACATGACCACAGGTGAGGTTAGGACATGGATCAATCAGTAAATTGACAGCTTTGCTTTTATGCTCAGCTCTCTTTTCACCTTGATGGATCAGTACGGCATCTGAATCCCTGCAGCCACAATCCCAATCCATCTGTCAATCTCTTGCTCCCCTCACTTGTGATCAAGACTCAATGAGATACTCGAACTCCACCACTTGGGGCAGCAACTCATCCCTGACCTGGAGTGGGCCATGGCCTCAGACTTAGAGGGGCTAATTCTCATACCCACTGCTTCACACTCATTTGCAAACCACTCCAGTGAGAGGTGGAGGCCAACAGGACCACGTCATCCCCAAAAAGCAGGGATGAGATTCTGAGGCCACCGACGTGGAAGCCTTCCACCACTTGGCTACACCTAGAAATTCTGTCCATAAAAATTATGAACAGAACCAGTGACAAAAGGCAGACCTGGTGGAGTCCAACACCCACTGGAAACAAGATCGACTTAATGCCGGCAATGCAAACCCAGCTCCCTACAGGGACTGAATGCCCTGTAACAACAGGCCAGACACCCCATACTCCCACGACACCCCCCACAGGCTATTCTGAAGGACACGTGTAAATGCCTTCTCCAAGTTCACAAAACACATTTAGACTGGATGGGCAAACTCCCACACAGTCAAATATCCTTGAGAGGATAAAGAGCTGGTCCAGCGTTCTGCGACCAGGACAAAAACTCACATTGTTCCTCTTGAATCTGAGGTTTGACTAACGGACGAACTCTCCTTTCCAGCACTCTGGCATAGACCTTCCTGAGGAGGAGTGTGATTCTCCGATGTATAGAGTACACCCTCCGTTCCCCATTCTGGAAGATGGGAAACACCTGAGTTGCCTGACGGTTTGCCAGGATCACTTCAAGGAAGTCCGAAAGTCTTTTTCCCTGGCCTCACTGAACTCCTCCAACACCTGAATTTTTGCTTCAGGCACCGCCCAAGCCAGACTCTGCTCAGCCTGCCGGTACCCATCAGCTGAATCTAAAGTCCCACAGGCTAACCACACCTGATAGGACTTCTCCTTCAGCTTGATGGCTCCCTTCACCACTGGTGTTCACCATCTGGCTCAGGGATTACCACCACAACAGGCACCAATCTCCTTGCAGCCGCAGCTCTGTGCAGCAGCCTCAACATTGGAGGTACAGAGCATGATTCACTCAGACTCAATGTCCTAAGCCTCCCCTGGAATGCTGCTGAAGTTCTGCAAGAGGTGGGAGTTGAAGATCTTGTGGCTTGGGGCAACTGCTAGGCATTCCAAGTGCACCCTCACTATACGTTTAGATCTGCCAGATCTGTCTAGCATCCTACCCCGCTACATGATCCAGCTCACCGCCAGGTGATGATCAGTTGACAGCTGAGCTCCTCTCTTCACCTGAGTGTCCACAGATACACTGGCATATCTGATGATACAATTACACAATCAATCATTGACCTGAAACCTAGGGTATTCTGATGCCTCTTGGATTTATGGAGATCCTTATGTTCAAACATGGTGTTCCTTGTGGATAAACTGTGGTTTGCACAGAAGTCCAATAACAGAACACCACTTCAGATTCAGATTCAGGTTCAGATTAGGCAGGGCCTCAATCCTTGGCTGCCACCCAGTACAAATTGCATCCAACCCCACGATGCCTCTTGCGGGTAGTGGGCTTACAGGAGTGCCCAGCCAAGCCCCCACTGGTTAAGGCCCGGCCACCAGGCACTCTCCCTTGTGCACGCTCCCCAAGGATTGGCTTGAGGGGTCATGCCATCCTTCTGCTCGTTTTTTGGTCTTTAACTCCTTCCGTATGATTTGTCCTACAGAAACCATTCAGTTTTTTCTGTCAAATTATGATATTACTTTTCTTTTTTGTAACTTTTATACTTTTTAAAATATTTAATTTTTTATTAATTTTATTTTTGCCATTGGAAATGAATAGAGACAGTTTGAAATCCTCTTCAAACCCACCCCATTTTGACAATTAACTAATTCAGCATATTTTGAACTAGAGAAAAATTTCAAACTTTAAACTCCGACCTTGAATTATTCAGGTATTACTTGGTTTGCTGATATCTTTTACGGTTTTAAAACAGTGGCAGTTTAAGTTTGATGACATTTTCTGTAATTTCAGTGGTTTTCTATGGAGGGCCTTTAGAGTGGTGACATCATCACTCACTGAAGAGCTTGAGCTGTTTTACTTTTCACATTTTTTTCCCTTTTCAGCTCTTTTTGCATGTTTTACATTACATTTTTACAGACCAACAATCTTGGTCTACCTACATAATTTATACTTCAAATTGTAGCTATGGCTGTGCTCTTTAAAAAAACAACCTTTTCATAACCCTGCCATTTACAGAATTTAAACTAGGAGCCTGAGTGTCAGGAGTATTTTCCGCCAGGGTTATAATAATTTTGGATTTTACATTATAGTTTAGTTTTATTTCATTGTAACTTTTTAAAAATTCTTTATTTATTGAGTTTTGCTCGCTTTTATTAGTTTTTATTTTTTGTTTAATGCTTAGTTTTAGTTTAGTTCTCATTAGTTTTTATTTTAGTTGTTCATACTTCATTTTTCAGGTGCAAGATTCAAGGTGCAAAAGTAACTTTTGTCTAGTAAGACCTCAACAAAGTTTACCATACTCATAGTGCTCATAGTGTAAAACGTTTCTCACTGGGACTTACAGTTTTTGTGTGGTAACCTGTTGTTAATGGGTCGGTCTGTGGGATTTTCCTCTGTCATTCTCTTTTGATGGGATAGTGGCTTGTTTCTTATTGGTGGATTCAAATTCAGATGCATTAGGGCAGATGGGTCAAATATAGTTCAAATATAGTTCAATTTTTTTTCTGCAATTAAGTTTGTCCAGCAAATTGAGTTCAATTTAGTCCCTTTATTTTTCAGCTGAAAATGTGCTGCTGCTGAAGACAAAGGAAGAGAAAAGGGGGAAGGTGCGATTGGAGGCAGTGAGAAAGAGGGAAAGGCAGGATTGTGGAGGTGGGAGCAGGGACTTTAAATTTATTATTTATGACTGGTAAAGGGAGAGAGCTGGATGATATGATAAAGAAAATGAAGGTAGCTATATTGTGTGTGCAGGAGGTGGATTCAAACTGTTCTACCATGGTGTAGGAAGCCAAATGGAGGAGGGGTAATCTTTTTTGAAGGAAGGGTATGTGAATAGTGTTGTGGGGAGTGTCAGACAGGATCATGAGTTTTAAGCAGGAATCCAAAGGGTGATGTTGAATGTTGTCCTTATGTGTCACAGGTTGGATCTCAGAAGAGAAACAGGAATTCTGGAGTAAGCTGGATGAAGTGGTAGAGAGTGTCCCCAGGGGAGAGACTGGTGGTTGAGGCAGACATCAATGGACATGTAGGTGAAGGGAACAAAGGTGATGAGTTGGTGTTATCTATATACCCCCCATAGTTTTTTGGACACCACTCAGACAGACAGCAATTTAAGGTGGTGGTAAGGAGAGAAATGCAGAAGGACAGATGCTTGTGGATTTTGTGAAAAAAGGTGGAAATGGCTGTGGTGAACACATACTTTAAGAAGAGGGAAGAACATAGGGTGAAGTAAAAGAGTGGAGGAAGGTGCACACAGGTGGACAACATCTTATACAGAATCAGAATCAGAAATACTTTATTGATCCCAGAGGGAAATTTCTGTTGTTACAGCTGCAACCGTTTAAATGAATATGAACCCAAACAAAATAAAAATACACTAAAGGTATAAAAAATATAAAAACTAAGGAGATAATTTGGCTATATACCCATATAATCTAGTAATCTAGTAATAATCTAGTAAATAATCCAGAGATGGTGTCAGGGGAGAATGCAGCTAGGCGGGATCAGATGGTAGTCTGCAGGATGAGTTTGGAAATCAAGAAGAGGAAACAATTAAAGGCAGAGGCAAGGATTAAATGGTGGACATTGAAGAAGGAAGAATGTTGTACAGAGTTCAAGGAGGAGTTGAGAGAGGCTCTGGGTGGTAGGGAAGAGTCACCAGATGACTGGGAAGGTACAGCTAAAGTGGTGAGGAAAACTACCAAGAAGATATTTGGTGTTTCCTCTGAAAAGAGGATAAGGAGACTTGGTGGTGGGATGAGAAAGTAGAGGAACGTATTGAAAGAAAAGAGATTAGCAACGAAAAAGTGGGATAGTCAGGGAAATGAAGAAAGTAGACAAGAGTACTGTGAGGCTAGGTGTACAGCAAAAAAGGGAAGTTGGAAAGGAAAGCGAAATGGATTATAGTGAATTGTATGTGAGGCTGGACACTAAGGAAGGAGAAAGGGACTTGTATGGCAGTGAAATCAAGCTGTGGCAGCAGGTTAGAATTATTAAGGATAGAAGCAGAAATGTACTGCTAAGTGAACAGAGTGTGTTGAGAAGATGGAAAAAGTACCTTGAGGAGCTCATGAATGAAGAAAATGACAGAGAGGAAAGATGGAGGAAAGTTAGTGATATAATACATAATACAGAGTTCTGTTTAGACAAGTGACAGAATATTATCTTACAGTATGACGAACAGAGCGAGGATTCTAGGGCCCCACTGAAAACATCATTTATATCATCCATATACGCACATATATGAAAATGTTCTACTAGGGAATGTGCTTATTATTAATGCTAACTCCAAGCAAGACAATTTTTATGTGAATGCACTTTAAACACTTCTGCTGATTGTTTCCCTCTTGTTTGCTTTTTAGCGATCGTCTTCATTTAGTTTCTAGTTACACTATTGCTATCAGCTCTGCAATCACAACATACTGGCTCAAACAGATTCACTTTCTTCTGCACATAATTACTAGAACCATTGCTCCATTGCTGGGATAGTTCAGGTCAACAATTGATGTACCTACCAAGCTAATAATCACCCAGCAAGAACAAAGAAGATATGGGTTGAGGCAGAAATGGAGCCAGGAAAGTGGTAGAAAGAGGTACAGGAGGACTATAGAAAAGAGAACGAGATAAACAAAAGAAAATGCGGGTAGAAAAACTGTCAGGGAGCCAGGGGGTCAGTGAGAGAGAAAATGGTATAGAATAAGAAAGACTGTGGATGGCACCCAGAAATAGCTTGCCATCAATTAAGATAAACAGCAAGCCTCCTTAAGACAGATGAATGCTCTATTTGAGTCCCAGTGTGAGGCCTAGGAAGCTCCTGTTGCTGCTGTCTTTTGCATTTCTCTCAGAAAGCCTATTGCATAAATAGCAGATTAATCAAATTTCTCACAGATACCATGCACAGTCTTCAAAATCAAATTCCCGTCAGTAGGAAGAATCCCAACACAAAGTCTGAAGTGAGTCTACATCTTGTTAAAGCTCAGTGGAAAATGGAGAGCGGATACTGTAGCAACCAAGCTGAGTACGCACATGAGGCAATACATGAGCACAGCTCAGAAAGGCATCGGAAACAACACCAGAGGGCCAAAGCACCAGCTCTTGATTGATAGAGCTGTACACCAGGACTCTTTTTTTCCTCTGCTTTAATATAGGGTCTTTGCCTTACAATATAAAGCACCTTGAGGGAACTATTGATTTTGGTCTATATAAATCAAAATTGATTTAAATTAATTGAACTCTAAGACTAGGTAGACCAACCTGAGCACCACCTGGACTGACTACAAGAAAGCCTACAACTCAGTGCCCCACATATGGATGTTGGAGTGCTTGGCACTATACAAGACTAATAGTGAGCTAATAACATTCATAAGGAACTCAATGGGGCTGTAGAAGATAACACTGGAGACTACATATTGCATATACCCCGCTGTCCTAAGAAGAAGAAGGATTTTAACAGGGAGTCAATGAAGAGAAGCCACTATAGAAGAAATATTCTCTCTCTTTCTGGTCCTTGTCAGTACTCTAGCTGCAGCAGTTTGGATCAGCTGAAGGCTTTTCAGGGAGCTTTTAGGACAGCCTGAGTGTTATGAATTACAATAGTCTAGCCTAGAAGTAACAAATGCAAGAACTAGTTTTTCACCATCATTCTGAGACACCATGTTTCTTAGATTTGTAGAGCTGAGTGCAATCACTTCAGTTTTATCTGAATTTAGAAGCAGAAAATTAGAGGTCATCCAGGTCTTCATGTCTTTAAGACAGTGGTTCCCAAAGTCAGGAGTGCTGCTGCCCACGTAAAAACCTGAAAATCCCATGCCCCTGATTTACAACTAGCCTTTCAAGAATTTTTGAGATAAAAGGAAGGTTGGAGATTGGCCTATAATTACCTAAGACAGCTGGGTCAAGTGATGGCTTTTTAAGTAATAGTGTAGTTACTGCCACCTGTGGTGCATAGCCCATTAAAATACTTATCATATTTAAGATTGAGGCAAATAATGGTAGGACTTCTTTGAGCAGTCTTGCAGGAATTGGGTCTAATAGAAACGTTGATGGCTTGGAAGAAATAACTACTGAAGTTAACTCAGAAAGCTCAAAAAGAAAGAGTCTCTTCTACTGATCACCATCAGGGGCACTAAAGTAGTGAGAGTGGACAGCCACAACTTCCTCAGCCTTCATGTGTCATCTGATCTGAGCTGGTCAGCAAGAACACGGCAGCCACTGTGACAGACGTCCAGAAGCGGCTGCACTTCATCAGACTGCTCAGGAGGGCTGGGGTGAGCTGCCCCCCCCCTCACACAAGCCTACAAGGGCCTGTTGGAGAGCATCCTCTCCACTGGTATAACAGTGTAATATGGCAACACCACTCAGACAGAGAGGAAGGCTCTCCAGAGAGTCGTAAATAAAGCTGAACAAATTATCAGGAATGAACTTCCATCAATGGACACAATTTACACACAACGATTCAAGAAAAGGGCACAGCACATTATCAGGGACCCACACTACCCTGCCCACTTTCTCCTTGGGCCCAAACACACAGCTTACTGCCCGATGAAAAGTAGAGAAAGCAGCATCATCACAAACAGGACTAGATTAAATAAAGCAGAGAACGTTAACTTGCAGCCTGCGGGCCACATGGGGCGCCAGAACCGCCAGAACCGCCAGAACCGCCAGAGCCGCCAGAACCGCCAGAACCAAATATTATTGAAATTAAGACTAGTCTAGTGAGGAGGAAAAAACATGGTCCCATATTCATTTTTAAAAAATCAACAACAAAAACGCCCACTGAAAAGTAGATTGTGCCACAGCCTGCCTTCAATCAAAGATAAAGATAAACTTCTTGTTCTCAGTTGTGTGCTCATCATGTTTATAATGAGCACAACTGCGCACAATTGTGGTGTCTCCATAACAACTGTCAACATAACAGAGAAGAACATGTAAGTGCAAAACCTGCACATCAGTAAATAAATACAAATGACAAATAAAAGCAACAGGCCTCAGTTATTATAAATGTTACATCAAGTTAAAGTAGCCTGTGATTAAAAAAAATAAATAAACACAAATAAGCAAATCACAAGACTGAAATACTCACAGTTACATTTACCCGCTGACACTGTGTTTTTAACATCAGGCTTGTTGTAAGGCTTATGTCCAAGCAGACCTTCAAAGACTTCTTCAAAGACTGTTTGACAGTCAGTTCCTCTCATGCGTTTTTATAGAGTTAATTTTTGAGAATGCAGCTTCACAGGTATATGTCGATCCAAACACGGTGAACATACTGTACATGGCCAGTGTCTTCAGTGTGTCATACTCTTGGGACCAAGCCATCCAAAAGGTGCTCAAACTTTCAGCACCACTGAAAGCAACTTTCACATCACCAGCGGCCTGGAAATCACTCAGTTCACTTTGAAAAGCCGCCTCATCCAGCGGCGTCACCTTCCTCGCATTAGCGGAGAATTTTTCACCTGGGCTGATAGTGAATGGGTCACACACAAATCCAATGATCTTGGAAATGACAAAGTCCTCAAATCTGGCAGAGAAATTTTCCCTTAGCTGTGTGATAAATTTCTTCATGTTCTCCATGACCTTGCTGTCACCCACTGTCTTAAGTGTGTTAAAGTGTAGCAGTTTCCCCGACAAATCTTCATAGAAAAGACCAGTTTTGAGGTTTTCCACCATATCCACCACGTTCTTTTCTTTCCCCAGTAGTTGTACATTTAGTGTGATCAAATGGGAAAATATGTCAGTTAAAAATGTAACGTTGCATGTATTCTCTGTCTTGCATGATGTGCAGGTGATCAGCTGCAGCTTTTGATTGACTTTGGATTTTAAAAAATCCACAACTTGGTCCCCGGGTTCAACAAACACTCCCGTGCTTCACCCTTACTGAGCCAGCTCGGTGTCATTGCCTCAGATTATACTGTTTAGCAACAGCAACAGCTTTACTGCAAACGAGGCAACACAGGTACAGCAATTTATAAACTTGGCGGTATTTTGTTTTTACACCCCCGAGTCACCTCAAGAACTCTGGCTGCCTTTCATCTGTAGTGAATGCACTAATCTGGATCTGCCCCAGAGTTTTTTGCTGGGCAGACCATCAGTGCACTGTTTCCCTCAGCTGTCGCTATGCTGGGTGAGAAGTGTGTTGTCTTTTTTCCTCTGGAGGAGGCTGTAAAACTTTGAAAGCAATCTGATACAAGTCGATTAGTCAGTGATGCTCAGTTCTCACTTCTGACTGATGACAGTGATACAGGATATCCTGAACTTTTCTGTCAGTAAGCGCTGCTGTTCTTGCCTCAGTTAGCCACAGTTAGCTGGCCTTAGTTAAAATTTCTTTGAAGTGGATGTAACATTGTATGACTGACGTTTAGTGAATCAATTCTCATATGATGTGAGATTATAATAAAAATGTTTATCAGAGGGAAAGTGGGATTTTTATTTATTATTATTTTTTGTAGGACACTCAATTCTAACATTAGTTAATGATAATTTATAACCAGCTGTTGTGGTTTAGCCAGATAATTGTCAGCTTTCTGACGGGAAGGTTGCATTTCTAATCTGCTGACATAAAGTAATTTTTAACAATACTAGAGAATAAATAAACATGTTTATGCACGTTTTTGTTTTAGCAGCCCTGGCTTCAGTTCAGGACTGACACTGCGAGGTGAGGTGGAGGAGGATGACATTTTTATTAGGATGCCTTCAGCGTTGTGTCTTTCCTGCATGTTCTTGCTTCTTTGGTGAAGGAGATGTATCAGAGTGGAGAAATGTGAACACAGGTGGACAACATCTTATGCAAAAAGGTGCAAATCTCAAAGAGATGGGAGACTGCAAGGTGATGTCAGAGAATGTAGCTAGGCAGCACTGGGTGGTAGTCTGAAGGATGACTTTGGAAATCAAGAAGAGGAAGTGAGGGAAAGGCAGAGGCAAGGATTAAATGGTATATGTCGAAGAAGGAAGATTGTTGCACAGAATTGAGGGAGGGGATGAGACAGGGTGGTAGACGACTGGGAAATAACTAAAACATGAGAACAGCAAACACAGCGGTACAAGACATGGGGAACGCAGGGCAGGCAGGAATAAATTGAAACAATGAATTAAATATAAGCAAACAATAACTATGAATGGAATTCAAATAGCTATACAAAAACTAAGAAGGCCTGAGAGTATAAACAATGAGGCCAACCAGGAATAACTACGGAAAATAAAAGAATACAAAATTCAAAATACCACAAACACAAGAATCCAAAATACACAAACTCCAGACCCTCCAAGGGTTCATGAGTGAAATCATAATGCCTATCATTATAACATTTAAATTGCTATGAAGATTTACTTTGATTTACATTTTTGTGTGAGTATTACTTGCAAAAATGGAGAATCATGTCAGTTGTTCATACTGACATTTAATTTTTCAACTTTTGAATTTGTCAGCTAACTTTGACAATGAAACGCCACTTTTTCCATTATCATTTTAAATAGAGTGGTAGAAATCATGTGAATACTTGAAAATAAATAGTACTGTTTTATTTAGATTCTTATTGAAATAACACAACATTGAAAAATGACATTTGCCTAGAGTTCCATTTTCATTCATTTCCTGATAGGCTTCCATTGACACTGTTGATCCAGCTCAGCTTTCACACTAACTCAGTATGCATGCGAGTTTTAATAAATAAAAGAGAAATGGTATTTATATTTGGAGCCCTGAAGCAGTGAGAAGGCACCGCGCTCGGTGGGTAAGCAGTGAGAGAGAGAGGGG
>JAMQGT020005787.1:0-72882 GCA_024447675.2 Pterophyllum scalare
TATTGCTGTCACTTCAACGTGCCGGAGAATGACTCGCCCTTAAATGAGAACCCATGCAGACACAGCACGTCATGCATCTTCTCCAGCTTACCACACCACCCCTTTCCTTAAAAACCCAAGAGGCAGCGCAGGTCACAGAAGCCACCTGGCACTGAGCTCTCAGTGACCAGTTTGAGCAGTGAGCAGCCAGAACGTAATGCGAGCACATGAACTGAGAACAACACTGCAAAGAAGCTACCGCACATGTGGGACATGCAAACATTCATTTATCCATTCACTTTGAATTTATAAACACTTTTATTATTATTTTTTTGTGGTGATAGGTTAAAATAAAGACAGTACTTCAAGTCATGATGTTACTCATAAGCCTAAATGAGCAGCTTGTCTCCGACAGGTAAGCTAACAGAAACATTCCTGTACCAACATTAACAGGTATCAACGACGCACTGACGTACCCATCCAGAGCTGACGGGGTGCCGGCGTTGTAAACACTCAGCATAGGAAGGAAAGCTCTGCTCTGCATTTTGGTTTCTATCAAATACTGCCACACCTTTGACAGCCTGTCTCCATCTTCTTTCATTTTCTCCACCCTCCTCCCTGCTCCACCATCGTTATGCTGTTTAGGTTAAGTTCTTCTTCGTTGGTATTGTTGTTATTAGCAATACTGCCCCCATATCTTCCTATATCCTGTAGTGTATTGCAATTACAAAATTGTTTAGGCGGAAGAAAATAGACGCACAGGCTATGAAATTCCACGTTGACTAATTTTTGTCATCATCAATTACGTCGTTGCAGCCCTAAGCCCCGCCCATGTGCTGCCCATACCTTCTGCTTGTGATGGTCAGCCAATCAGAAGAAAGGAGACTTAAAGGGAGGGTGGCCTTGAAAGAGGAGTTCAAACTGCTTATTTGAGGATGGACAGAGGGGATGCTCCGAGGCCCGGTATGGGATAATTATTCTGAACAATGAAAAGCTACTCCAGAAGAGTCCAAGAATATGAAACTGTAACTGAATACAACAGAGACGACTCACTGATAGGTCAGAAACAGGCTTTTCTCAGGTATCCAAGGACAGACACTGCAGTAGGAAGAGGAATACCAAAACCAAATCAGCCAAATTAAAACAGATGAACATTTCTCACAACATTTAGAAATATGTTTTTACGATTTGCAGCGTAAAAAGAATGTTAATTCGAACCTAGGACAGCTTTAGTTCTTTAAAACTGTAATTCTTTTCTACACCACATCGACTATATTTACTGCGTCCTCTCTCAAATATTACACCGATGGCTCTACTAACCTTTGGACAACCCAAACTCAAACCGACCTTAAACAGAAATTCCCTTGAAGGCTCACTACCCACTGAATCAAAACTGTGTTCAATTAGGAACTGTTACACTTATGAGTGCAATTAATCAAACTTAACCTTGTCATTTATTCCGGTGGTTACCCTCAGATGATGGCCATTGTAAGGCAGCGAACCGCTTTCATCTCACTGAGGTAAAGCAGACGCTCGTCAAGTAAATGAGTTACAGAAGATGATGAGTACAAAGCCAAGTGTCACAAGCCGGCGCTTTTATTACAGCCTGATCATTCTGGCAGTTCACGACAATAGAGAGGGGAGCTTAAACAAACAATGATCCATATCAAATGCAGAGCATGCGACTCATCCTGGAATCACACTTCCAGACAGCTCGACTCATCGCAGGTCAAGAAGATTATAGCTCAGCATAAAATAGCTCACAACTCAGCCTCCAAGATGTCATTAATAATGATTAAATATCTCCTTTATAAATTATGCAAGTTTATCCCGACAAGCACATTTAATGGGAAAACAGAGTCACCCAGGCTCACCCACCATCTGCACGGTGTTCGAGTTCCTCTCAAGAACGCAACTGATTTTCAGTCTGTTTCCCTTAACCAGAGTGGCAGAGACAATCAGAGAGAGTAACTTTATTACTACAGAGAGCCAGCCTGCAGAAGCCCCATGCCATAAATCTCTCCTGGCTTTATGGTGCACAGCGACTGAGTCCATAAATGTAAGATTATGGTTGACGTACCAGCTGGTTCCTCCACACTATTTATGCTTTTTAGCCGGGGAAGTGAGACAGATCCCTCTGAATGCATATCGTAGTCTGCAGGAGGGGGGAGGACCGTGTACAGCCGCCTGCCTGGACTGGCTGCGCTCTTCACTGCATCTCCTGAGACACACAAGGCAAACAAAGTAAAGTGCTGAAACACAAAGAAGGCAGGAATGTATGCATTTCTCATTCTAATGTGATCTTACCCGAGGCTGTGCCCTCTCCAGGAGCTTTTCTTTTCAAGTGCTTTTTTGTGGCTGGAGCTTCTACAGTATTTGATGGGCTCTGTTCCTTCACCGGCTCCCGGGTTGTAGGGTAAAGCTTCTGGAGAACCTTTGACTGAAACACTGAGTGGCACAAGAGAAAAATCAATTGTAGACTACATGTGATCTATTTTGGAATAAAATAAGACTGCTGACTGCTAAAACTGACACAGGTGTTACTAACAGCCTAATAATGAACACTGTGTGAGGTAGAAGGTTGATGAATTACAGCTAAGATAAGGCCAAAGGTATGCTTAGACCATACTGCAGCAAGTGACTTCAGTTTTAGTCCTTTTCACGCGACCAAACTGTCAAACCAAGAATTGGCGCTGGTGAACAACAGAGGGACGTCCGCTACTGCATAAAATCTAATAAAAATAAAACTCTGCAACACAACACAAAGAGCTCCTTCTGTCTTCCGGGAACATCTTCCAAAGTCAACAAGTGTCTGTAGCGCCGGACAGAGCAGCACGTGCTTTTGTTTACAACTCAGAAACCTGCTAACGCGAGACTTGGCGAGCTAGCTACGTTAGCAAGCTAACGAGTTGGACGCAGCACGTGTTTTCGTATGAGAACACTAATTTCTGATGGTGCTCACCTTCTTTCCTCTGTGCCATATCGGCAGATCCACCTCAGTCGAAGCAAAGAAGGCACTAATTTCAAAGCTACAGGCAGTTATTAAGCTATCAAGCTAGCCCAGTTAGCAAGCTAGCATGCTACAGTAACATTTGAAATGCGATAGTTCGACACGCACACCGCGCACAGGTGAAAACGCAGACATATTCACCTGTGCATATTACCAGCAGAGAGCTCCAGTCTGCTTCAGAGTCACAGCTAAGTCCACTAAAGACGAATAACGCGCGGAACTCTTGAACCGCGCACTTCACCCGCTAGCACACACTGAGGAAACCAGGAGCCCTCGCTTCCCTCTGCGCTAACTTCCATTCAAAATCCATACAATTTTAAATGGATTCAATCCTCAGAAAAACACATTCCCTGTATTCACTTAGTGAATATGTTCACAGGATTACGTAAATCTATTCTTCGAATCGGCACACGAACCACCCTCGTTTATAATATAATATGCACTAATCATGCGCATTTCAGCGGAAAAAAAAATTAAAGGAACCAGTCTGGGTTTGTCAGTAAACAGTGACTCCACGTCCTTTAAAATCGTTGCTAGTTATCGGAGCAGGTGTCACAGTGCCAAATTATCCAAAGCGTTTAAGGTGGAATTCTTTCCATCAGGCTGGAGCTCCCCGTGCGTCTGGCACCGGTAACAGCAGCGGTTTGGGCGTGCGCACACCGAGCCAGCTGTAGGACGGGCTGCGAGCGAGATGGGAATACTAAACAGGCACCTCATGGCTCAGCATCAGCGCCGGGTGAGTTCACATTTGCGCACCCCTCAAACTTGGCTCGGGACCTCAGCATGTGAAGAGCTTTGCAGGAGGAGGATCCACCTAGAATGTCATCGCTGAAAAAGGTATTTCCTTCCGTCTGTCTTTTCTTAATCTTTGAGCACACATTGAACTCGTAAAATATCACAATGTGCAACATTCAAGCGTGCTATACAGGCATCTTACAGTAAATGGGAAAATGTGTGCAGTGGTGAAAAATGGATATGTGTTTAAGCAGTTCGGTAGTAGGATTTTCTTAGAAGTGGAGGACTTTTAAGCTACCGGCTTTATTATTTTTAAGCATATTAAGTGCCACAATGCTGATTGTTTAATCATGGCCACTGATTATAATTAACAGAATATATGATTTTTGCACCCTTTGCATGTGGAATTTGATCTCTACTCCTTTGCTGTAGCTCTCACGTTATTCCACTTACATTTACCCCGGAGCAGGCTTGGATGAGGAGCACCTCAGGCAGAAAAAGCTTAGGATAACTTCTCAAACGGATGTTGTGTCAGGTTTGATCTCAGCCAGCCAGGCCCCTCCTTTTGTGCACTGTCACGTAGTACTGTATGTGCCATGCTGACTGTGGTCTCTGTGGGTGGACGAGCTTCACTGACTGTGTCTGACAGAGCCGAAGCCCAGCCAGGCAACCCTGAGTGAGAGTGATGCTCCAAAAAGATAAAAACACAAAACGGAAAAAAAACAAGGCACTGGAGGAGTTTACAGTGTAGCAAATTATGCAGATTTGGGTAAACATGTTACATAATTACTTGCAGTGAAAAAAAAATTAAACATCACATATATATATATATATATATATATATATATATATGTATATATATATATATATATATATATATATATATATATACACACACAACTCCCACAAGCCCTCTTAATGACCAAGTAGTAAGACTTGCAGGTGGTGTAGCAGTCATCCTCTTATTGAAAGACAAGAACTAGCTAACCGCATGCTTGTGTAAAAAACTTGTCATCACTGTAAGGTGTCCATTGACAGATTGTGTTGTTTAGGATTCAGTGCACCTACGAGCACTGATGTCTCAGCTGTGATAGAGTCCACTGACAGAGCAGCACACAGAGAAGGGGAGTCGTACAGGGCGCCTGCTTCGGCACCGCTCCTGAATCCATAGCAAATGCGCACGATTCAACAGTCACTGTGAGTGACAAAGTGCTGGCTGCCAGCGCTCGCACAGTCAGACATCATAATCACAGAGGTGCTAAAAATAGGGACCACATTCATGGGAATGCTTTAGAAGCTCATTGGAGTTATTGCTGGTGGCTAGAAGTTTTACCAAGATACTGCTGCACTCCGATCCTGCTCAATAATACAAAAGTATTTATTTTTAGACAGCAGCGGTCAGCTAGCCTTGCTTCAGTAACACAGGTGCTTGTGTGAGACTTTGATGTATAAGATATAGAGCAGAAGGAGTGTGCACTGCACAGCAGACCATATGTGGAAAATGCCTGTTTTATTTGGGCACCATCCCATGCTCCTTCATTGTGCAGGTTGCAAGAAGTGCTTTAAAACAGTAAGCAGTCAGACACCAATTTGATTACATGACATTAAAGTGACAGCATGGTTCTGTGTAGATCTGCATGTTTGTGCTGCAGTATGTAACCATATGTAGGCTGTCCTGCAGGCAGGCAGGTGGCAGATGAGAAATGCATGTAAGGCCTTGACTGAAAAATAAATTATGTGCCACTTCCGCACCTTTTACCCCATTCACATCTTCACCTCTGCTTTACCAGCGACAACTCGGCCTTTCAATGAGAGCCCGATGATTCACTGAGAAATCTTTACGCATCCTAACAGGCAATTTCTTTACTTAAAGAGAAGGGCGCCTAATTAAAAGCTCCTGCCTGTGTTAAAAAAGTACAAAAAATAATTGGAAACTGACACCATTTTCCTCCCAGGAGCACTTTGAAAATTGAAGGTCGCTTTTTTCAAGCGTTTTCTAAGGCTGCTGTCACATTTGCTTGCATACACAAGCACGTATCCACTTACATGCCCACACCAAAGAGGCGTCGATAAGAGTCTGGTGTGGACTTTGCGTCCTTGGCAGTCACACGATAAGGCTCTCATAATCTATTTGAAGATGCAGCACAAACTTCAAACGCTACATTTCTGCGTGCAGTGATGTCATTTTGGTGTACAGAGGCGCAGCGGTGAGCGTCTGAAAGTAAATGTTGAAGCATTCAGGAGGTTCTTCTCTTATTCGTTCACTCGCGGTGACAGATGCGTTCCTGCTCTCGCCTGCACGTCCCAACCTTTCCTCCTACCTTACAGCCCACGCACGCAAATCCAGCGTCTTCCTCCATTACTGCCCGCGGCCTGTTTCTGTACCTCACTTCATTTTGTGAATGAATCTGTGATGGTCTTGGCTGGAGTAGAGGGATGCAGAGAAAGTGCAGGGGATGGATGGGACGCTGCTTTCTGAACCTGAAGAGGCATGAGACCCAAGTGTGTGTATATGAGTCTGAGGATCTCAGCGCATACCTGCAGTCAGTTAATGACCTTTGTGTTGTGGTGGGATAACACATTCAGATGGGTGTCCCTGCATTCTCCCAGTGTTACTGTACTGACACGTACCCCTCAGGCATGACTCTTTACAAGGTCTATTAGCAAACCGGTATGCTGTGTAACCTTTCTCTCTATTCTAATTGCACAACAGTAAATAGAAATAGTTTGATATCGATACTGATGACAATTTTAAAGGTTGTCCTTTGAAAGTTTGCCCAGCAGAGAATCTCTCATCAGCTGCACGCCTTTGAAGCTCTTTGACTACAGACAAAGGTAAATCATCTCGTGGTCTAAATGGAATTATAATTATGTCCCTGAAGACCTACTATGTCAAAATATAAAACCTCATACTAATGCAAGGGCAACGCACCATCTGATTTCAAGTGGGTTCTCCCAGCAATACCATTACTGCTGGCCACAGTCCCAGCTCTTTTACAACCAAGTCTTTATCAGATCTTTTTGACTGAGCTCAGCTTCAAGAAGACACCTCAAATTAATGAAGGACACAGCAGAAGCTTTGACTGGGACAAAGTAATCTGACGAACCTCCAGGTAAAGGTTTAGTGCTTTAATCACCTCAGTGTGGTCAGGCTGTTAGAATATCGTTCTAAAACCCTCAGTTTCTTCTTTAAAAGTTACTTTAAGGCTCCAAACACAGTTCTATAGAATGAGCTAGTAAAACAAGGCTTTCTGTGGGCTGCTCACTGATTACAGTCCACTCTGTTGGTTTTCACCTTTTGCGGAGCTGTTCTCCAGGTGCTCGGTGCTTAAATGATAAATTAAGCATGAGAAAAGTGTCCTCATCCCTGGTGTGGGAACGACGTTTAGTCTGATATTGAGAATGAAACTTAGCGCCAGCAGAAGCAAAGCAATGATCTTTTTTCCTGAGTAGTTTTATGATAATCTCGAGGGGTGAAAAGTTTACTGTTTAGTCTTTCTGCACCCGGAGGCTCACTCTGTGTTTTTATATCAGCTTTGTTAAAAGCCAAATATCTGTGTCATGCTGGCTGATGTACTGATCTTTGCATTTCATGCGTCACAGCATGGTTTTTTTTAATATATATAGCTCTGAGCTTCGTCCGACCCTGCAAACACATCCCTGCACTTTGCACCCCTCTCAGTGGCTCTTAATTCCCTGCTTCACTCTTCATTTACATGCGCTCTTCTCTGGTGATGCATGGCGTAAAGAAGTGAGGTAAAGGTCACACAGTAACTTTGCTGCATCACTGTGTCCTACGGTGCTTCATTGTTAATTTAACTCATCTATGTGAGTTAAATGCAATGACATGTAACAGCTTGTGACCTCAGGAATGGTTTAACTGTCATATTTATCGGGTTTGTGCATATGGAGGTTAGTAAGTAACATACTAAATATGTAAATTACTCGGATATGCCCGTGCCACACTATCCTATGATCTGTGATTTTAACCCGCACCTGTTGGTATATGGTTTTTGCACATGTGCAGAGGAGGGATTGTGGGTATTTTGGTCAAAGGATGTTAAATATGGAGCTGCCAGGCAGGAGGAGAAGAGGAAGACCTGAGAGAAGATTCATGGATGTAGTGACTGAGGACATGCAGAGGGTTATTGTGTGTTACAGTAAGGCATTTATTAGACGTTGGGGAGTCTGTTTTGGATCTCGCCGTCTTTGTGTTTTTGTGCTTGTGTCTGACACTGCGCTCTCACAGGCTGGTGACTTGTCAACCATAAACACATATCCTGCTTTATCTGCTTTTTGAGTCAAATAAGTCACATTTTATTCAACAACACTGGAAACTAGCAGGTGAATCCAGAAACGCAAAGTTGGACCTGAGATTGAAGATCAGGGAAGCTTCTTTTGGCCCAGAGGAGCGCCCCCTGCTGGCTGGTAGAAAGAATGAAAGGTTAAGGAGCTTCCGTAACAGCTTCCCTTCACACCTGGAAACTTGGTCCATGTTTTATATGCAGTTTATGAATCGTACTGCTTCTATTTCTATTTAGTATTAATACTATAAATAAGTATTAGTAGCTTAACAAAGGCAAAGTGATGTTTAATCTATATATTATGAAATATGATGGATCCTTGTACCGATGATAGAAAAGATCAACAGAATAAAGACTCTAGTGAAATCCAGCTCAGTCTAATAAATGTATTTCTATAAAACGGTATAGAGGTATGTGGTGTTCATTCAGCTCTACGATGCTTTACTTCGCTGTGTTCTTCACATCAACTTCATTATGTTGGACTGCTTGTGTGTGTCTTGCAGCTACTGCTGGGAGGGGCATCCTTATCACCTGCTCAGTCTGTCCACTGCTGATGGGATAGAAAGAGAGCAGACAGTGTTCAGGCAGAGCTTTGAAATGCACTGGAGTGAGTCTGTTTCCCATCTCTCCACTCAGGTCTCCATTAGCTCCCCGAGAGGTGCACTCTGTCCCTCAGCAGCAGGTGGAAAGATATCCTATTATATACTGCCACTTGTGATAATTGCTTATACCCAGTAGTGTCACTGTGTGTATGAAGGTAGTGAGTCTTGCACCTTTGGGTTAAGATTACATCATGGTCAAACCAGCCTGTGTTGTCCTGAGCCTCAGATCACGAGCAGAGCAATCAAATGACGATGATGCACTGGAGTCTAACTTGTTATAGGCACGTACAGCCAGTCCAGTAGACCCAGTACCCCCAGTGTAGGGTTTGTACACAGCTCCCAGTGTGGCAGAAAAAAACAATAAAACTTGTTTGTGTGCAGGATCTGAATCATCCAGGTCACCGTAGTCTGGAGTGACCACCGTGACCTTAACAAGATTAAGACTTGTTTTGTTTCATAGCCACGAAGCTGGTTTACGTCTTTAAAATCTGGCTCCATCAGCAGCAGACAAATGGGCGGACTTTAAACCCGGGCTCATCTACACAGAGCCGATATCACAGAGGAAAGTTTCTCCGTGGGCTCGAATGGTGCGTGACTCACCTGAGTTGGTCTGTTTGGTTGTTCATCTCAGTTAATGAGAGTGCGTCTGGTTGTCTCCCTCCTCTGCTGCTGTAATACTGTAAAGTGTGTCTTTGTGAACGAAGGCACGTAGCCCTGTGTCAGCTTGGTCCTGGACATGAATCTATATTTAACCCAACAACCAGAAGGTTTTAAAGAGAAGGCCTGTTTTTCTCACCGTGCAGACACACAAACACACACACACACACACACACAGACCCACAACTACCCCCCACCCTCCCATACAAACTTTTAAGGGATGCAAGAGAAATTTCTATTAGTCCGTAAATTCAGTCAGTTCTGTTATTATAACCTGATTTATGACCAAGTAATGCTACATTTGTGTCTGTGGGTCTGAGCTGATATTATAAATGTAATGTAATTTTAGAGCTTCAGTCCCTGAACCGGCTCTTCTGGAAGGATCCAGCAGGTCTGCTGGGCGGGTTGAACTGAGCGTGATTGGAAGCTGTTGCCAGATGGAGCTTTTTATGGACCCACTGCTCAGTGGGACCTGAAGACTGCACAGGAGGAGGCCTTTAGTCCTTCAGCGTCTTTTTTTCCTTTTGGTGCCTTTGCACTGACTGAAGCAAACTGTAAACCACATTAAATAATAGATTTAACAGGTGATAAGAACGAACTGGGTTTGAGGTAATTTTGTACTGTCTGTCTGAATTCAGACCAGCTGTTTAAATCTTTGTATGTTAGAAAGCACGCATGGATAACTGCCTGATATATGAAACCTGATTATCGATTGTGTTTTTTCCAGGTGGCCCAGTTTTGTGTGTCCGTGTGATCGTTCTGGGGTGTGTAAATATGTCTTGCTAAAACACGATGACATAAATCCTGTCTTGTGCTTGGAAAGACAAACGAACAGATGGCTAACGCGTTCTGGAATGTGAAATTCGATGACTTGCTTCCCGACTCCAATCCCTTTAAAGCGTAAATGAGAGGCGAGTAACGGGAGTGTCCCCCACAGCTTGTTTTCCTCCCTCCTCCAGTGCCAGCCAGCAGCATTAGTTACAGCTGTGCATCATGCAGCTGTTTTGGGTGATGCAAACCAATAATTCTGTCATAATCTCTGCAGAGCTATCCATTTATATTTATTACTTTCATCCCAACTTTTACATGCAGAGCCCGGATTACAGCGCATCCAGACACAAGGATGAGCCTTTCTGATACTCCTACAACCACTAATGTATATGCTCAGTAGTACAAACTACACAATCACATAAGATCACAATAAAATTATTTATTTATTCTGCACAATGGAACTTTAATAAATAATGAAATTATTCCCATATAATACAGTTAATTTGTTTCCACAGTTGCAGCCATTGTGTAGTTACGGTGAACTATCAGCTCCACAGCGAGTCGGCGAAGTCTGCTAAAATCTGAGGTCCGACCTCGTTACCGGGGGAAACAATGCATGTCCGACATGCTAACAGCTCATTTTTCCGTTCTCACATAATTTGTGTGACTCTAATTTGTAATCATTTGGTGTTGTCTGCGGACTGAAAACATTTGGAGATGCACGCTTTGCACCACTTGTAGCCAGATGATGTTCACGCTGCAGATGATGTTCACGCTGAAAAGCTCAGGCTCAGCCGCTTCAGTTCAGTTTGTTTTTGATTGAAATTTCCAAGCTCAGAATTTTTTAAAATGATGGCGTTTATTAGGACATGGCTGCTTGCAGTTAAAGCAGGGTTGGCTTCCTCTGCTGGTAGCAGTAAATGAGTTTCGATGATAAGAGTATGTGCCTGCTGCCCTCTCCTCGGATGAACGATGCAGTCTGAATAGCTCATTGAATGTCTCCCAGAGACGAGCCATAAGGGTTCATTTCTATTTTTCAGGCTTTTCCCTCTTTTCTTGAAGGACCTTTAAGTATGCGTCCCTCTTTAATTAAAAAGGACATTTATCTGATCTGCAGTCCCAAAGAGGAGAGAAATAACTCTGAGAGGCAGAGGAGTGTGAGATAACCAGTGAGTGCAAATGTAAAGGGATGTTAACATAATCATGAGGAAAAAATGGAGCTGAAAGAGAAAGAAGAGGTCCGGCTATTGTTACAGTCATTTTGGTAACAGTCAGCCTGTCAGTCAGCTGCAAGGACAAAGAGGGATTGATGGGACCTGCTGAGTCAGTCTCAGGTTGTTGTTTACATCCCAACAGCTTTTTTTTCTAATAGAAATCATGCATATCAATGGTAATAATATCAATAATGATATTCAGTGTTGCAGCAAAGCTGAACAAAGCTGTTATCATACAAAAAAAACTGATTTTCACATCTGCACACAGATTGTTCTTCAATGTTTCCCAAGAACAAAGGACGAGAGATGATAGCAAAATATTTGAAGTTTAAAACTTTAAATCAATTAAATTTGTTAGAGCAGTGCGGTAATTGGCTATTGCATTGACTGCTAACACTGCCCGGCACAGCGACGCTGCCGATGGAGTAGGGAGGCTTTCTAAAATCGTCCCGTTGATGTGACACGACCAGATTAACTGATTACACTGCCACTCTTGGATTATTAGTGTATCATATGTGCCTTCACATACCATTCAACCCTACCTTTGGCTGTAGACTGTAACTGCGGACTAAGAGCTTTGCAGCAGAAAGGCCACAGATAAAAGTGAGAGCTGCTCCTTTCGATGCAAACGCTGTGAGAAGTTCTTCTCTGTTGCTACACTGGAATTGTGGGTCTCAGCATGGCTCAGTGCATTTCCGCCAAGCCCCGACTTGTTTATCTGCTTTGAGCTGTTGTGATATTGACATCTTTCCATCTCTTCTCCTCTTCCCCACCATCCCTCTGTTGTTTCCTGGAAGGTGTTGCCAGGCATACTGCAGAAGCACTGCTGCATCTTACCAGACAGGAACACAGGTAAGGACCTAACAGATGTCCCCCTCTCCACTAATGACACCACTCACACATAGTGCTGGAATAGAAGGAGAGAGGCAGCCTGTGAGAGTAATGAGCAGGTTGTGATCCTGGGAATGGCTCATATGTATTCTTCTTCATCGATGCCTCTATCATTATCCTCCTTGCAGTAAAATACTCTTTTCCCACCTCGCTGCTACCGCTATCAGAATTAACATGTAGGGTGCTCTGAGTGAACTAATCGTCTCTACTTAACATGCTTGAGGGAAGGGGAAAACTGGGGGAGCAGTTGTTGCCAACGTATGATGATGATGGACTTCTTCACATCATTGCAGGTGTGAAGAGGTTGCTGATGAAATTGAAGAGCAGGGAGATATACTCAGGTACCTGGCCGCAGTCTTCATAATAATGGCTTTTCTTCTACCTTTCCTTTGGCGGCTCAGCCTCTCTAACCTCTCGGCTGCACCGACACTGCATGCATGTGGGCTCCCACACCATCCATCCCACTAACAACAGCTCGTTGGTGCTCCTCTAACATGAATTTGTCAGTGCCGTGGATATTTCGACATGCTAATAGCAACTCCCTCTGCTGTTATGCACTCTGTGCCTTCTGTTTCTCAGACACATTGCTAGAAAGCTAGCTGAGCACCCTTTCTGGGTGTGACACACAAGTGCAGAGCAAGGGCACAGCAACCTCGTAGAAAGTTTCAGGTGTTGGCCCGTAGGACTGAGTTATAGCTGATAACTGCCTGATTTCTCGCAGCATGAAATTAATGTTTGACAGGGCATATGGGCAAGATTATCAGCAAGCTGATAAAAAGTTAGTTTTAGTTTGATTCTGAGCATAAAGGTTCCAAACCGTCCTCTATTTGTCTCATTGTTCAAAGGATGCAAGACAGGTGACACCTGCGGGCGTGTGGCAGCCCTATTTTATATCAGGCAGGATTTAAAAATGTTGGTTTTATTTATTTATTCATTTTTAAAAAATTATTTTACAAAACGTACCATCTTAATAAGTTGCTGTTTAACTGTGGTTGCTTGCAATCACCTCATGAATATGGAGGACCCCAGGGGGCACATTTCCACTGGTCTTAGAACAGCACCGACAGAGTGAGCACATATTAAAATAACCTTATAATACCCTCATTAATATGGATGTCTCAATCTCTGAAACCTTTCCATTGAGATTTTGGAAGGCACTTATCTGGGACAGAGAGTTAACCGCTGGTTTATTTCATGAAATTTTTGTGTGTGTGTGTGTGTGCGTGTGTGTGTGTGTGTGTGTGTCTGTAGGGTACTGTATTACCAGCCGCTTCTCCTGCATGCAGCAGGAACATATCAACAAACCTCTGATTTTCCAGAAAGCACCAAAGCTCACTGATCATCATTCAGCCACAGGTTCCGTTTCAGACACGAGGCGGGGCTTCTGCAGATTAACGTCTACCTTGGCATCCTGTTTCCATGGCAACATAGGTTGTGGCATTAGCAGATGCGTGGACTGTGTTTTGTCTTCTCTGTACTGATGGGATGATGTAGTGCATGGGCATAAACTAACACAGGCACTGGGTGAGGATGCTTTCATTGAGGACATTTGTATGGAGGCCTGGGTCTGCCTGAGGAGCACCATGAGGGGAAAGGTTTAGTGTAGAAAGGTGAATGTTTCCAGAAAGAACTCATACCCATAAAAAGACTGATATCAGTGAGTGGTGAATATGATGAAGATGCTGCGTGGTGTGTGTCTGTGTGTTTTCATGTCCTTGTGCATGTCACTGAGTGAGGAGCGCCCTCTCCTGGTCAGTCTCCAAGCTTGTATAACTCCATCTCCTCCTCAGAAATGCGCTCTCATCTGTTCCCTGCTTCTGTTCTGTGAAAGGCTGCACATAGAAGCCGGAAGGATGGAGCTTATCGTAATCTCAGACTCTCACTGTTATCAGCGTCCCTCTGCTCCTGCTCTGCTCCATGAGCAGGACCCCTTGTGCTGATGAACTCTCAGCGTTTCTATGCCACACATTCACCGATTTTTCCCTATTTATAGACATTAATTAGTGTGTGAATATTTCACCATTCTGATGCATTTTTTTCATATCCATGCTGAATTCCTTGCATCCTATTAACATCTCTTCCTATCCCACGTTTATAGCCAAATTTTACTCTGACATTTTTTACTAAACTATTGATTTCCATGTATGTCATTTTATGTAATTCACTGTAAAAAAACAAACATATTTGACTGGAACATAAAGATTATATGTTCACATCCACTGAATGAGCATTAGGATGATTTAGTTGTAGACAGCAGCACGTTACCTTCTCTCTCAGGGAGCTACAGAGACTCGCTGATTGCTTCATTCTGTGAAGCCCTTCCATCATGCTTTGCAGTGTTTTGCATTCATGTCCTTACGTCCCTGTTTTGTGTCAGTAACACACACAGAAACACACATTTCCATCACTCATCCTCACAGCTTTGTTACTGCTCATCTTTATATTTTACTATTAGAAAACTGCTGCTGGAAAAAGTAATATATATATATTCCTGTATCCTGACATGTACTTACCTCATTAAATACATTTTTTGTTGCATGAAATGCTAAGGGTAGCACACATGTGGCCATCATGTCTTATATAGGGTCTACAGCTGTTTTGTATGAGAACAGTAAGGCAAATAATTGACATAGTCAGAGTCAGTTTCTTTATTGTCAATACCACATATGTGCAGGACGTACAGAGGACTGAAACTGCCTTAACTCTCAGACCTGAGGTGGAACATGCAAACATAAATCTGAATTTGGACAGTATAATGGAAGTGCAAAAGAGAGTACTAAAATTAAGGAATAAATTTGCATAAATATAAAACTAATAATTACAAAAAATGTCAGAGACATGAAGCACTTAGTGTATTGAAGTGGTAGTGCAAAGATATGACGTGCGAACAGAAGTAGCTTATATACCAGGTACCTGAGTAATTTGGTGATATTGGTGGTGGATTGGGGGGGTAGGGGCGGTCAGGATCAGGGGCTCATTTTTCAGGGGGCAGCAGGAGTGTGTGTGGGGGGGGGGGGGCAGAGCAGGGAGGGAGGGAGCTGAGTGCCCTGACAGCCTAGTGAATGGGGCTGGGGCTCTGGCTCTTTGCAGCTTACGGAGAGAGTAGAGGTGCAGGTGAGCCTTCTTGGTCAGAGAAGTGGTGTTGAGGGTCCAGAGAGGTTCTCTGTGACATGCACACCCAGAAACTCAGTGCTGCTCACCCTCTCCACAGCAGCACCGTTGATGGTCAGAGGGGGATGCTGGGGGCGCGCTCCCAAGTCCCACATTCGAGAGAGAGACTGGAGGTGGCCCACCTCGCTCCTGCAGTTTGTCTCATCATTGTTGTTGACGAGACCCACTGCTGATCTGAACTGCTTGTAGTCTCCCGGTCAGGAAGTCCAGCAGCCAGCTGCACAGGGAGGTGTTCAGCCACAGCCAGAATGAGCTGTTGGGGGATAATTGTGTTGAATGCTGAACTGAAGTCAGTGAACAGTATTCTGACACAGCAGTCTTTATTGTCAGATGAGTGAGGGCAGTAGAAATGACATCATGGCTAGCAGCTCGAAGCACTTCATGAGAATGGGGGTTGGTGCTACTGGACGGTAGTCATTTAAACAGGTGGGTGACGGCTTCTTTGGGACAGCAATGATGGAACCATCAGTGCACTTGGTGATGTAAGCAATGATGGTGTCCGTGTACTCCTGAAGGTCAGTGGCATTACTGTAGGTGGCAGCTTGTTTGAACACACCAGTCTGTGGAGGTAAAACAGTCTTGGAGTGCTTCTGAGGACTCTTCTGGCCACACTCGTACCTGTTTTGTATGTTGTATAGAGAATATTTAGACAAACTTTACAGCAGGTGCTGATTGACCTTGAAAGTAGCATGTATGTAATGTAATGACATGATATAATGATGTGGGGCCACTCGAGTCAAACAAAGGCTGTTAGTTTCTTCTGCAGTAATACATATTTCAGTGGTAGGTCAGCAGCAGCACTGATTAAGTTATACACGGCATGGGAAGCAGCAGCTGGGCAGGAGGTGGGTTGCAAAGCAGTTTGCACTAACTATGGGCCCGATAAAGCACCACAAGCGCTGAAAACATCATTAGATTGCAAGAGAAGTTTCTAAAATAGTAAATTCATAACTAAATATTGGGGTCCTGTGAGCAGTCCTCCTGAGTCTGCTGCTAAGAACAGCTAAAATCCCTGAACTACATCAGCTAATAGCATTACTCTTCACCTTATGTAGCCCCTGTATGGAGTCACAGCAGGTCCATCTTAATGCTTCTCTGTCCTGCTGTGACTCTCACTGACACAGGAGTGAATCAGCAGCTGCTCTATTAGCCTGCGTAATTAACGGGCGGGCTGTCGCTTTCCTTATGAGTGTGCCCGGCCTGTTTTTGTTAACGCGCACACACACTGTGTACATAGTCACACATGCTTTCTGAACACGTACGCTAGCTGGCCACTGAACACATGGCGTCCTTCAGCACACTTGATATCAATCTGCAGCAAAGCGAGACAGCCGGGGAGAGCCTGTCTCCTTCTGATGGCTCTCAGATACCTCGATGCCGGGCCCGTTCGTCTTTCCCCCTCATCAGAAGGCACAGAGAACGAAAAGGGAGGAAAAATACAAATATGAACTGCAGTTTCAACGGAGATGATGACAAAAACAAGACAGGATGAGCTAATAAGTGAGAGCTGTGTGTGTGTGTGTGTGTGTGTGTGTGTGTGTGTGTGCTGGAAGACCTCAACAGCTTTCTCTTGTCTGCTAAACTCTGCTGTAGATGATAATGAGTTGAGCACTATCTCCCCTCCTCAGCTTTTCCTACTCTCTTCTGTTAGTCTGGACCCTTGACGCTCCCCTCCTCCCACTCTCCTGCCCTCTCCTCCTCTGCGCTCCCTCCAGCACCACGAAGGCATACCCAGTGAACTGTTACAGGAGTAGACTGTAGCTCCTGGCATCAGTCTCTGTGCATCCAGAGTACCGCGGCAATAAATTGATTGAACAAATGTGACACAGAAACATAATGTATTAGAGGGAAACTCGGCTTTACTTTTTGAACATCTCCCACAAGGTGTCAGACATCTCCAAAGTAGGACATGCTGGTCAAGTTGCAGCTGTGCTGAATATTCATTACGCGGTCCTCTAAAAACTCTGAATTTAAGTTCATAATGTTTGTTGGTCGAGATGCCAGCACACTGAGACCAGAGTTTCTGTATGTGTGTGTGCCGGCTTTATACAGACAGTATGTGGAAATGCATTAGTAATAGCACCAGGGAGATGGCCTCAGGTTTTGAATATTTACAGACAGCTTCATGCTGCTTTGTGCTGGTATGGTTTTCACCTGAGATATTGGAGCACATGACCTTTATCTTCACCTTGAGCTCAGCTCACACAGGTGTACTGTATTTGAAAGGATCTGCATCAGAGGTGAACCCAATCCGAATCAGGTTGTTTCAGCTGTTCCTAATCAATTCTTCTTAACTCTGTGAGTAACTGAGAGCCTAAATGAAGCCAGTGTCTGCGCTGAAGCACACGTCTCCCACCACCTCAGCACGAAGCTCACTGTCAGTGTGGGTTTGAATATTGGTGTTTAGCACAAATTAAAGACCTGATAAGATGAGGATCAAAAAATATGATTGTGGAGCCTCTGATTATAATTTCTCTAATATGAGAAAAAAATTAATGTACAAAAACATTTTCATAGGACATACTGATGACTGTGAATCTGAGAGAACACACTGTTGTGTTGTGTCATCTGGAAGGTGTGTATCTGTGTGTGCAGCCCACTTACCTGCCCGTAAATGCGTTTGCATGCGTGCTGCATCTCTGCAGGGATGCCTGTCAGTGAATTGCAGAGTATATGACTGGAGGACAGCTGGTCTCTGTGGACTGTCTGTCTCAGCTTGTCCCTGACATAATGAGCAAGCTGGGAGAAAGCTTTGATTTAACGCTGAGTCGCTCACTTCCAGCTCGCTCATTAATGGATGAGTGACGGCGGCAGGAAGTGAAGGAAATGGGAGGTTCTCCCTGTTTCTGCTGCTGCGCTGGCAAACCTTTAATTCCTTTTAATAAACTGTGTCTCCTTCCTCCCTCCTTTCTCATCAGAAGTCTCTCTACACACACACACACACACATATAATCACACTTTATGATAGCACACCATGCTCATCAACAGAGTGTCAGTTCACAGCCTTTCTTTTAACTAATGGGGGACGTAGATGGTCCATTTTCTCTGTTGCTAAAGAGCTTTGGACTCTATCAGGCTCTCAGAGTTATCGCTTTAATCCTGCATGAAGACTGATTGCTCTGTAAGAGGGTGCATCTCCCACTCATACCTGCTGAAACAGAATGAAATGAAGGATGGAGCATCAAACTAGTGGGGCTACTGATACTTTAGTGGTTAATGTTAATGACCTACTTACCCGCCTGCCTACCTACCACAGCAGATAATGACAGATCTTTTTGTTAATTACACTCAAGTGTCTAAGTAAGATACAGCTACATTATCTTGTTACTATCAGTCCAAATCTCTCCTCAGTGGAGTCCTGCGGTGTGCTGATTTCCCATAGTTTGGCATTTAAAATAATAAAGTCCATATGTAGAGTTCATACTTCCTGTCTGCTGTTTGCAAGGGCATCATTTTCACTCTGGCTGAGTTTAAAGGGTCACTGCTGACACTGAAAAAGGTAATTCATCAAATTAATTGACTCAATTATTTGGTTAGTGCAGCATAATGTAGAAATGTTTATGGCTGTTTTGTCACACTAACACTATTATAGAAAGTATAATAATTACTGTAATCATAATTTATTATTTACTAGATGATGTAGATTAATATAAATGATGAAAACAAGTTGTATTATTTCTCCACTTCTGTAACCAAACCGATGTCCTTTGGTTAGCATCAGATTAATGTAAATTGCACTCTCCTGATCATTGTAAATGAGTGTGGGGACAAACAGAGAGAAGACCCTGAGACAGACTCCGCTTAAAGCAGCTGAGGTCTGGGATATTCATAGACTGTACATAAAAGATGAACATAGCTGACAAAATCTCAAAGTCTTGGTGTCAGTTTATGGCTTTTTTCTTTGTTTGCAAACACGGCTGTATTATCTATTTGACTCACAGTGGTGAACAGGAAGTGATACAATACTGCAGGAACAAACTCTGGTTAAGTTTCTGGGGAAAACCTGGTCTTGTTAGGAGAGACGGCATCCATCCCACTTTGGATGGAGCAGCTCTCATTTCTAGGAATCTGGCCAAATTTATCAACCCTCCTAAAACCTGACTGCCCAGGGTTGAGACCAGGAAGCAGAGTTGCAGTCTTACACGCCTCTCTGCAGCTTCTCTCCTCCTGCCATCCCCCCTAAACCCCATCCCCATAGAGACGGTGCCTGCTCCCAGACCACCAAAAAACAAACCTAAAATCAGCAGAAAACTATTGAAGCATAAAAATTCAAATACGATAAATAATATAGCTTCATCAACTGCACCAAAGAATAAAACAATTAAATGTGGATTTTTAAACATTAGGTCTCTCTCTTCCAAGTCCCTGTTAGTAAATGATTTAATAATTGATCAACATATTGATTTATTGTGCCTTACAGAAACCTGGTTACAGCAGGATGAATATGTTAGTTTAAATGAATCAACACCCCCGAGTCACACTAACTGTCAGAATGCTCGAAGCACAGGTCGAGGAGGAGGAGTAGCAGCAATCTTCAATTCCAGCTTAGTAATTAATCACAGACCCAGACAGAGTTTTAATTCTTTTGAAAGCCTGACTCTTAGTCTTGTCCACCCTAATTGGGAAATTCAAAAACCTGTTTTATTTGTAATTGTAATATAAAATAAAATAAAATAATTATGTTTTATTATCCATCCATCCTTTCATCCATTCATCCTTACATCCGTCCGTCCATCCTTACATACATACTTCTTCCTCTGCTTCCTCTACTCGGCCAAGAAAGCCAATATTTGGTTTGTATCTGACCTTGTGTGATTTGTAACAAGAGAACTTAGATAATTTCTGAGTCAGTGAAGGCAAATATAATGTTTCTACACATGCGCGTGTGGTGAACCTGACCTAGTTTATTGTCTAATTGACTCTAAATGGAAGCATAATTTACAAAATGAACATTAGATAGATATATAGATAGATACTTTATTAATCCCGAAGGAAATTAGGGCATCCAGCAACATAGTACGCATAATAAATAGAATCCAGACAGTGGATGTAAAGAAATAAAATATTTAATTATTATTATTTTTTTTAAAGATTAAACAACCAGTACTAACAATACAGACTAACAACTTATACTGACTATAAAAACTATACTATTATACTATACTATACCATACTATTATACAGACTATACTAATCTGTTCAGGGCTTAGGGCTTGAGACAAGGAAACAAAACAAAGAAATGATGCTGCATTAGACAGACTTAAACCAGTGATTGAGGAATGTGTTTACTGGGCTCAGATAAAGTCAGCATTAGGGCCTCCTGTCAGTCAAACCTCTTTTAAGAGGAGTCCCCCCACCCCTCTGGTTATTACAGCAATGCATGTTAAAGGTACCTCGCTTTATAGATGTGGAAACTACATCCTTGTTTTATATACAATGTATTGATATATTTGCCATAAGGACAATTCACAGGTAGACAAGAAAAAAAGAAGGAACATTTCATAATTTACAGCACAAACTGACGTGTAGCACCAACATCCAGATGGGACTGTAGCTAATCTGCCAGTTACTTTGTCATTAAAGGTTATGTGAATAATGTGAACAGCTGCCTGGTTTGGCCTTAGATAAAAGCGTTACATCATAAATCACCGTTCGTCATTTCCACCCTCCTTTTTGTCCCTTTAGCTCCCCCCGTAGCCCATCTTGTTGTTGTACCCAATGTTCTGAACATGTTTCTCCCACTGCTGCAATTACACTAAAGCAATGCCATTCATTCCAGCCCTCATTATTAGTGCGGCAGCTATGCAGAATAGATGGCACTCATTTGGCAGCCCGGAGCTCCCGGACACCTGACGAGGCGAGTCTAACTGAGCTGCACCTGTTTGTCTGAATATGCTGCAGGCAGACCGTTGTATTTTTCTTGTTTATGCACAGTATGTTTTATTAGTCCTGTCTCTTTGCATTTATCACCCTTGTCTCGCCTTGCTGACATGTGTGTGCCAACACTGCCAGTGCTCCAGAATAAGTGAAGTATTAAACCTACAGTGGTCACTCTCATTCGCCTGTTTGCTCTGTCAGGTACTCAGAGGGGGTTGATGACTCACCCTATCAATTTTTACTGAAAGAAGCATTTTCCCTGCATGTCGGCCACCATTGTTATCTTTCTGTTTTTTTACCACAGTTCAAATTTAATTTTTGGTGCTGTTGCTGTGACAAATAACAGTGACCATAACATCAGTTTGTTTTCAGAGGAGAGACATGATGTGCAGAAGAGCTGTAGCCAGCGGGCCTGCAACTCGCTGCTGTCTGTGATTTGATTATCAGCATAATAAATAGAAGGCAGGAAGTCAAATGCCAACATTTTACTCGGTTCTGACCTCAATTCTCTGGTGTGTACTTAAAAGCAAGTGACAGAAGAACTGAATATAGGTTTAAATTAACTTTTGTGGGGTGTCTGTGGCTCAGGAGGCAGAGCAGATCATCTGCCTCCACCTCACCCTATCCCAGCATCCTCCTCTATCTCACCAACCCTCCCCCTCCACTGCATCCATCAGCGTCCTCTGAGGTCTTACCCTTTTCCTCCTCCCTGGCAGCTCCATATTAATCATCCTTTGTCCAGTATAGCTATTATCCCTGCTTTGCACATATCCAAACCATCTCAGCCTCACCTCTTTACTTCCAAATGGCTCAGCCTGAGCTGACTCACTCATTTCTAATCTTGTCCATCCTGGTCACTCCCAATGAAAATCTTAACCTCCTGTCACCTATAAACTCAAAAACCTGGCTTTAATTCCTCATAACCACAGGAAAAACCAAAACATGCGCAGAGCAGAGCAGGAGTACAACAAACTGGAGACACGAGAAACAGGAAGTGGAGGAGCACGCTGAGGGAGCACACAGCAGGGAACCCAGCTGAAACTCTTCGGGGAATAAGACAAAGGAAGCAAAAGTAAACACCTGAGATGAGAGACTCACAAAATAAAACAGGAAGAACACAGGGGAAGTGTGATAACTGAAACAGGAGATAGAACATAAACTAGAACCAAAAACAGAACCTAAATAATGAAACTAAGAAGACCTGAGAATATAAATACTAACCCAAACAGCATATCCAGAACAAAGGACTAAACACAGAACCAAAACCTGGAACTACCATCTCAGAAAGGCTGGGTCAAAGAGCAGGACCATGAATCATCTTCAGGTGTGCCATCGTCCCGCTCAGCCTCCTGTCTTCGTGTCAGAGTCACCGTCTCCAAGCCATCCATCACAGCAGGTCTCACCACCATCCTGTAAACCTTCCACTCTGGCTGCTCTCCTGCTACAGTGTCTCCGACACTTTCAAACTGAAACGTGAACAGATTGTGGTCGATGTTACGCTGACCACCCCGGATCACATTAACGTACATTCGTACAAACACGCGCTCTCCTATAATTCATATACATTTATACATAAATGCATTCATATACACATTACTTTACCTTCCTCTCGCTTTAATGCTAACTGACCAATTCTTCTTCTTTCTCCTGCCTATTATTCATGACTTACATGCTAATCTGTGGTTTTAATTTTATTCTTGGTATGTTTATATGTTTATGTGTTCCCATGTGTACCTATTCTTACTGAGTCCTCTTGGCCAGGTCATGATTTTAAATGAGAACTGGTTCTCAAAGATTTTACCAGGTGAAATAAAGGTTGAAAGAAAGAACCAGTCCCCCCCCAACACTCATCTATGCCCACTCCACCCTTCCTGTACTCTCTTCTTCAGCTCTTTTTTGCACTCACTGGATTTTTTTTTTTATGACCCAGTCAAGCCTTCCATCACCAAGCTCAATGCAAAGTGTCGGATGCAGTGGTGTAAAGCACACCGCCACTGGACTCTAGAGCAGTGGAGACGTGATCTCTGGAGGGATGAATCACACTTCTCCATCTGCCAATCTGATGGAGGAGTCTGGGATTGGTAGTTGCCAGGGGAACGGTACTTGTCTGACTGCATTGTGCCAAGTGTAAAGTTTGGTGGTGGTGGGGGGGGGGGTTATGGTGTGGGGGTGTTTCTCAGGAGTTGGGCTCGGCCCCTTTGTGCACAGCAGTGCACAAAGCAGCTCCATAAAGACATGGATAAGCCGGTTTGGGGTGACCTCAGCCTGATAGAACACCTTTGGGATGGATTAGAGCGGAGACTGTGAGCCAGGCCTTCTCTCCAACATCAGTGTCTGACCTCACAGATGTGCTTCTGGAATAATGGTCATAAATTCCCATAAACACTCCTAAACCTGTGGAAAGACTTCCCAGAAGAGTTGAAGCTGTTGGGTGGGCTGACATCATATTCAATTCAAATTTTATTTATAGAGCGCCAAATCACAACAAACAGTCGCCTCACGGTGCTTTGTACTGTGGGTAAAGACCCTACAATAACACAGAGAAAACCCAACAGTCAAAACGACCCCCTATGAGCAAGCACTTGGTGACGGTGGGAAGGAAAAACTCCCTTTTAACAGGAAGAAACCTCCAGCAGAACCAGGCTAAGGGAGGGGCAGTCATCTGCTGCTGCTGAGGGGGAGAGAGACAGGACCAAAGACATGCTGTGGAAGAGAGACAGAGATTAATAATAATGATTAAATACAGAGTGAAGTAAAAACAAATAAATAATGTGAATGAGAAGAAACAGTGCATCATGGGACCCCCCTCAGCAGCTTTGGCCTATAGCAGCATAGCTAAGGGGTGGTTCAGGGTCACTTGATCCAGCCCTAACTATAAGCTTGATCATAAAGGAAAGTTTTAAGCCTAATCTTAAAAATAGAGAGGGTGTCTGTCTCCTGAATCCAAGCTGGGAGATGGTTCCACAGAAGAGGGGCCTGAAAGCTGAAGGCTCTGCCTCACATCATATTAAACCCTATGGATTAAGAATGGGATGTTACTCAGATTCATGTGTTTGTGAAGGCAGGCAAGTGAATACTTTTGGTGATATAGTGTATGTCTAAGTAGACCTATCTTGGAATGGCAGTCCTTCATGCAGTTGGTTGTGATTGTTTTTTTTCTTTACTTTCTTCTGTTGTTGGCTCTTTTGCTCTTAGTCCAGATCTCCTCATTAAGTCAGCCCACCAGACTGCACAATCAGAAGCTGCTTCTTCCCAGTGTTCATGTTGATGTGGTATGCCTTCATGTAACACCTCCATACATCCTTGACCCTTAAGCGTGGGCACCCCTCGGGTCTGGTATCAGCTACTCCTTCATTGTACAGCAGGTTGTTGGGTATTCTGCCATTGTCTATGTTTCACAAGGCCAAGCCAGTACATACAGTTTTACATGAGCAGGTTTTGTATGCTGGAAGTCTCATCCCAGTTGGCTGTAGGACCCTGGTACTGGATATTTTGTCCTTCCATTTGATTCCAAGGATGCGCCTTAGATAACGTAGATGAAAGCTGTTCATGGGCGGAGTTGTCTGTGCTTCAGCACTGTACAGCACTGTGTTGCCACATTCTTTTGCCATGTAAAAGCAGAGCAGGAAATGAGAGAGTTTGCTGTAGGATTCCCTGTCAGGAATCAGGCACTACAACTGATGACTCCTCCAACAGGAGGCCCTCAAAGGCTGCTTATCGAAGCATCGTAAACATCCTCTCCTCCAACAATGTCATCTTCTCGAGTGTTTTACTGGAACAACTTTCCATTTAAAGTATCCGGAGAGAAATCTATGAGGGAATAATACCATTTTTTTTCACCAAACTGGAAAACTCATCAAGCACACGAGCACATGGATGTGTTTTTGGAATTGGTGATTCGAGTAATTATCATGCTTGAGACATGTTCGGATTGGTCCATTTTTGTTGCTAATACCTCGCAGTGTTTTCTGCATTATGTTTCTCTGAGACTTTTGATTTCTGTGGGATTTAAAACTTTCTCTTGTCCACTCCTTTCTGTCATTAAACTTTCTGAATGCTCTCAGCCAAATTCACCTCTTGAGTCTACCATCTGTGGTTGCCGCTATCTATCGCTTCCTTGCCTGTCTCATCTCTTTGGCCATAATGTTTTCTTGGGGTTAGTCCATCAGGGCACTTCTCCTCTGTCCAGCCAAACACCATTTGTTGAATATAATTGAATGTGTTTATGCCTGGAGGGACCAGAAGATCAAGACCTTTCCTTCACTGCTCACCCTTTAAAATGATAATCAGGAAAACAGCATGGAAATCATCCCTCACACTGTTCATTAGCATTTCTTTGGCTGGTGGTGTGAGTTATTAATGACAAGCATTCATGGACAGACACTTCTTGTTTTCAAGGACACAAAGAAAGACATCAATTGAAGCTTTCTTTGAAGTTTTGTCTGACTCTGCTCTGGAAGTCAAAGAATTCCTCACATTTTTCTTGATGTGTCATCACTTCTGCTTCTTTATCGGGGAATCGTTAACTTGCTGTCTGTTTCATATATAAATCTGCATTTTTGAGAAACCCTCTGAAAATCCCCTTTTCAAGGTTACAGGGTGAGTGGTTTTTTTTTTTGGAGCTAATAAAGAAAATGATGGAATAAAAACTCCAGACACAGCAGAATACTGAGTCAATAGGGACAAATTCTCAGTTCAACATCGTGAAGAAAGGGAGGTGTGAGGCCGAAGCTTTAGCTTACAGTGGCTGCTCTTTAGTGAAGGATATTAAACAGGAGAGGACTCGCATGTGTGATTTCTCTTAGACGAAAGAGTCGTTATTCCTTCTGTTTCAGCTGACCGGTCATTTCCGCTCTGAAGCAGATGCAGGGAATAACTGGCCAGCATCATCACCCTTGGTGCTTCTGCAGTGATGTCCTGTCTGCACCTCTTAAGGCCAGAGTCAGACCTCCGACTGGGCCGATGATAGAAGACGACCAGTGTCACCTTCATCCCGCAGCTCTTCATGATGATTCACTGCTCGGTGGTTAAAGCTGGGTGCGTGTTTGCATGTGCAAACAGAGAGACAGCAGGAAGTTTGGGATTAAAATAGCCCAGACACCATGAAAAATAATCTCACAGTCAACCCTGATTTAATCACTCAACCGTATTTTAAATATGTGAAAAGCAGAAGTTGAATGTTTCTGATCGTTTGTTAAAGGCTCAGTCGAGCTCACTTAGGTGAAAAATCTCGTGAAACTAAATCACGTTGACATTTTTCATTAGCGCTGACGTTCTGAACCTGAGATTAAAGAACAGAGTCTGACTTATGTGAAAGACAAAGACTTTCAGAGGGCTCCAAACTCAACAACTGCACACATCCTGGAGCTCATTAATAAGGAAGGGGAAAAATTATTATTAAGAGTACTACAGATGATTAAATTAATATAAGTGCTAAAGCTTTGTTCACTTATTTGGATCCCCCATTAAAAGTGGACGGGCTAAATGTCAGGCTTATGATTTATTTAGCACTTTTTTACAGCGCTGCTGAGGGCAAAGAGATGACCGACAGCGGTTGCTCTTTTCAAGCTCTCAGTAGTTCATAGGCCGCATTGAACTTCATCAAATTGCTTTAGAAAGTAAATCTGCTGGAGTACTCGCTTGATGGTTTATTAATGCTCTGGGAGAGATAACTGGGAGAAGATTATGGAGCAGCAAATTCACTTCCTTTGCCGCTGTGATGCGACAGATGTTTGACAACAGGCTTTCATTCCCTCCATCCAAACTTCTGTGAGACTCACTGTGGTAGACCCCTGCGGAGATTAGAGCGTGGAAGGAGGAACATGCCATGCACTGAGAAGTTTTTGATATCATCATGGCTTAGGTATGCGACAAAGGAAGAGGAGCCTATAGTCTGGCATTCCTGTGTAATCAGGGCCAAGAATACTGCCAGGTATCCCGCAGGTATTTGACTGAGGTAATGTCATGACTCCTGGCACGGGTCAGTCTCAGACTGTGATAGATGGCAAAACTCACAAAGTTAGCCCAGAGGTGGGAAGTAAGTACAAATACTCTGTTACTGTACTTAAGCAGAATTTTCAGGTATCTGTACTTTACTTGAGTATTTATTACTCTGACAATGTTGTACTTTTGCTCCCTACATTTCAACACAAATATCTTTCTGAGCTTCACATTTGCAAAGCAGAGTTTTTGATTATTTGGCATATCTGCGTACCTTCCTGATATCAAACTGGTTTGAACTTAAATGGAGAGAACAATGAACCTAAAAGACAATCCTATTGGTCAGGACACGCAGGAAGTGGAGCCTCTGCTGGGCCTTTGTTATTAGTGCTGCTGTGTTGCCAGTCCAGGTGAGGTCCTCAGAAATGTGGGTCCCCAGGAACCTGAAGGAGGCTGCGCTCTCTACACAGACTCCAATGATGTAAGGTGGAGCATGGTCCCCTCTATGCCTCCTCTTTGGTCTTAGTGGTGCTCAGCTCCAGGTTGTTTTGCTGCACCACCCTGCCAGCTCCCGTATTTCCTCCCTGTAGGCTGATTCATCACCCCCGTGATCAGGCTGACCACCGCGGTGTCGTCGGTGAACTTGATGATGGTGTTCGAGGGGTGGATGGGGGCACAGTCATATGAGTAGAGGGCATACAGGAGGGGGCTCAGCACACAGCCCTGGGGGGAGCTAGTGCTGAGTGTCAGGGTGGAGGAGCAGGGCTGACCCATCTTAACAACCTGTGGTTGGTTGGTCAGGAAGTTCTGATCCAGGAGCAGATAAGGGGGGGGGTTAAGTCCAAGTCAGCCAACTTCTCCACCAGGATGTCAGGGCCGATAGTGTCGAACGCCGAGCTGCAGTAAAAAAAAAAGCATCCTGGCGGAGGTTCCTGAGCGGTCCAAGTGTTCCAAGGCTGTGTGGAGAGCAGTTGTGATGGCATCCTCCATGGACTGGTTTGCCCTGTAGGCAAACTGGTGTGGGTCGAAGTTCTGGGGGAGACGGTTTCAAAACACTTCATGACTACAGACATCAGCACCACTGGTCTGTAGTCTTTATGGTCTTTTATGGCTGTTTTCTTAGGAAGCACTTTGAGGCGACTGTTTGTTGTGATTTGGCATTTTATCAATAAAATTGAATTGAATTGAATTCGGAACCAGGATGATGGTGGCTGCCTTTAGACAGGATGGGACTTCAGCCAGTGTCAAGGATATCCTGGTCAGTACTCCTGCCAACTGATCTGCACAGGCGTGGAGCACTTTGCCCAGGACCCCAGTCGATCCAGCAGCTTTCCGTGGGCAGGAGAGGAAGAAGAGATTCTTTTTAAAGGCAGGGACTGCTCAGTGGCATTAGATGAACTGTAATGTAATGTCCTTTTTGGGAGTTTACAGTAATGCACCATGTTGCACTGGTGCAGAAGGCTGTGGCGTTCATAGTCAGTGTGAGGTTACATCAAGGGTATGGACATCAAATTAAATACAAGCTGAAGGTGAAGATTAGAGTCACTCACTAAATTTCACCTTTATAGCAGCTTTATAGTGTCCAGGGTTGGAAATCAGCCATGACAGGCCATGCAGCACCTGCTTACATGTTGTTGATACAAGCAGATGTTGATTTCAGTGGGTTGAATCCACAAAGAGCAGCAGCACAGGTCAGCAGGGGTGGCTGTGGTTCCGGAGGAAGAACGGGTCAGTATCCGGAAGGTCGGCAGTTTGATTCCCCAAGTCTGCCCGAGTGTGATCATCAAAGTGTGTGTGTGTGTGTGTGTGTGTGTGTGTGCGTATGTGCGTGCGTGTGTGCGCGCTCACGTATGTGTAGGCACAGAGATGTCTGAATGTGTGTAACTGGGTGAATGAGGTTTGAGGTAAGAAAGTGCAAACTGAGTAGTAAAGCCGTGTCTAAGTACCGTCTCTTACTACGCTCTGATCGGGCCACGGACGCTGCTGATGATTCACCCACCTGCTGAATCCACTTAACCCCTGAATGCTCTGTTCAGCTGTGGAGTCATTCATCTACAATGCAGGCAACAGCAAACACAGCTATTTTTGTTTGCTAATTTTTCTCTGCTTGCGTTCTTCGTCACAGATGTTCAAGCTGAGCACAGTCATTAGAATCAGAAATTCATCTGAAATAAAGTTTGTTTTCTCTTGTTTTAAATTGCTGTCATACTAATAAGGTTCAGTTTCTTTGCACAGAAATAGCTGGTAGACCTGCCCCCCCAAAGAACTGCTTTTTATTTTAATACTCTGAGTACACTTCACATTTACTTCAGTCAGTACTTCAACTTTTACCAGAGAATAGCTCAACATAAGTAGCTGTACCTTTGACGCCTCTGACCCAACGAGTTAATAATAGCTCATCGGGTCAGCAAACGTCACAAAAAAGGTCTGATGCTTTGGGTGGGGACGTGATTACAGCATGTAGTGTCAATATCTATGACATTTATTATGCAGCATATGGTGCAGACTGTCCAAGTTTTCTACTTAATAAATTAAATCTATGATATTTATTAAATGTACCTGCGTAGTCTCTTTATCATAAATGAAATGTCACAGTTGCTATATTAACTGAAACTTGTTAGCATGTGAGTTTAAAATCTGCAAGTTTATTTGACATTATTAGCAAAAAAAAAAAAAGTGTGAGGACCTGAAAGACAGTCCTGATAAACTGAAGCTCTGCAGTTATTATAAGCTAAAAACATCCAGTTACTCAAATGTGATATTGCAGTATACTGTAAGAGCACCCCAGCAGCTGCCACTGACACAGTGAAATATTATTTCAGCATAAAACGAAAGCTGGTCATGTACTCGATCGTTTCTTCTTTGTTTTCTTCAGTCTGTCTTCATCAATTAGCTCTGAAAAACAATCTGCTCTGCCTTAATGTGCTTTTCTAGAAGTTTAGCATAATATATGTGACCCAAAGTTATGCAAATGAGCCTCTGTCAGTCTAAATGATCCTTTAATATAAACACTCAGTTTCTTGCCTTTTAGCCAAACAGGTGGAACAGCATGCCAGCCTAATGTTTTCATTTTCCTGTGAATGGAAAATTTCACAGCTGCTACCAACAAATTAATTGTGGGAAGTGAAAGTGTATTATCTTAGTTTCAGAGGTAGTTTAATGCAGCTCGTTGAGTCATCTGATGAGAAAAGTCTTAATGTGTGAGTTATGTTAACAGTGAGGTTCATACAAATAAAACTCTTTGTAGCCTGTTTGAAAACAGACTTCACAGTTGTCACCAATCATTTAGAAATTAATATGATTTATTATCATTTCCTAAATTTCAGCTGTTCTGTTGATTGTATGAAAGATGGGCATTGTAGACATTGTGGACTGTTAGCATTTTAGTCATGCCATGCTAGAGTTTTGGAACATGAAATGACCATATTTGGAGGCGGTGGACTGAAGCTATCAGCTAACACCAGCAAGCTTGGTGAGAAAGCTGCATTCATAAACTTCACAGGTAAATGCACAGCAATAGATGCATACTGATTAGCACTAATTCAGCTAATAAAAAAAATATAATTTCAGTCACCAAAACTGAAACATAAACTTCTTGGATGGTCTGTGTCACACTACAAGTCATTATTTGTCTGGTAATTCCAATGAAAATGCCTCAAAACCTGCCAAAAATCACAGAGAGCTCCAGTTCAGTGGATCCTGGTAGCGGAGGTAAGGCCACCCATCAGCTGCAAACACCTGTATAGATACACCTGTGAATCAAAGTGGCCGCATCTCAGCAAATCATAAATATATGTAAGACATGTAAACCTGTTCTAGTGCTTTTATGAAGCTGTAAGTGTGATATTGGTGCTCTGACATAGTTCAGAGTGCAGTCACTGCATCAGTGTTTGATTTAGAATATGTATCAAAATGATATGAATATGGCTTCTAAAATGAAATTACTAACAGAGTCCTTCATCCTCGCTGCCTGCATTTTATAAGGTGTCGACTGAGTTGATGTGGATGTTGATGCAATAGGATACTGCATCGTTTGGGAGGTGTTTTTCTGCCCATGCAGGCAGCAGCAGTAAGATGGATCCTTCCACAGAGAACACACTGAGGTTTGAGCTGCAGCTTAAAGCCTCGCTGGTGTGTTAGCGCATCTTTCCCAAACACAACATTTCAAAGCATTTTCTTTAATCATTGTGGAGTTAATGTATGATCTGTTGCAGCGTGCTGTAATACCTGCTTCTTCATGGTGATGTGAGAAGAACTCACTGTTGGACGTGTGTGTGTGTGTGTGTGTGTGTGTGTGTGTGAGACACATTATGTTTGCCTTCACCAACTCAGAAATGATGTAAGTTCTCTTGTTACAAATCACACGAGGTCAGATACAAACCAAATATTGGTTTTCTTGGCCGAGCAGAGGAAGAGCTTGTAGCAGCACTTCTTCTAAAGCAATAAAGCCCAGACAGTCATGAAGACAGATGGAGGTTATCTCTCCCATCTAGCGTGTCCAGCGGTGCAGTCCCAGATAAAGTTCTGCTGGGACTGAAACATGGGGAAACGCACTCGGGACTCTCATTAGGACTCCAGTAATGGTGTTTCACCATCACACATCTGCCTCAGCAAAATGTGCTGTGGATCAGAGAGAGCGAGGGAGCCCGTTATAGTTGATCCACAGCGTTTGTTTGTCTGCTGTGCTGCATCATGCCTAATCAGTGTAAAAAGCTCACTAGTTCTATGCTACCATATGTCTGAGATTATCACCCGATGCAGCTCAAACATCAGCGTGCTATCCTAGTGATGCAGTGACATCTTGAGGTAGTACATTCATAAAGAGTGCACATAGTACATCCCATTTGGTGGTAACAGGTAAAAGGCTCATGCATCATAATGTATTTATAGTCGGCATCGATTCTGTGGGATTGATGGCTCTGTTTTTGGGCTGCACAGACAGCAGGCAGCCTGGCATCATACTCAGAGTTAAAGTTTGAGGGAGGATGATGATGTAGATTTGGATTACATGCTGAGCACGTCACAAAATTATCACCTATAGCTAACACGGTGTTCCTTTATAATTAGGTTTTGCTTTTTTTTTTTTAACTTGGCATAAATATCCCTCTATGCATTACCCTCTACTCGAGAAGCTGCATCAACATCTATTCAATTTTCTGCACCACCAACCCATACATTATTACACTATTATAAGTTTAACTCAAGCCTACTTTCATCAGAAGGTGACATCTTATCTTTGCCAGGATTTCCAGCCTGCACCAGGCAGATTATGTAATTCCACAAGCTGACACATCCTCGGCTCTGAGATGGTTTGAATCTCCTGCTTTTAAATTACTTTGTGTCCTTGCCTCACTTTAAGCCCAGGAGTGAATAATTTAGCTAGCTGTATTGCTTTTGTCTTCACCGTGTGTACCTGAGGCTGCCTCGTGCCTGCACAGCTGACTTTGATAGTGCTTCAGATTATGTAGGATGGCAAATAAATATCATGTTAAATATTACAGGGCTGTTTAAAGATGCCAAGTTCCATAATCCCGCTCATTCACGTGAAAAAAGAGCGTCGACACCCAGAGGAACTTTTATTAAATTTGATCTGACTCAAGGAGATAAAATCACTCAGCACGAGAGGATACTGTTCATACAGAGGGTCATACAGAGGCTGTTTGCATTATTTCTCTGCTTAAACATGAATTTCTGGGTGAGACCATGAGATGGTGCTGTGTGTCTAAATTGGGATTTTTGCTATGAAAAAAAAAACCATGATGGTGAAACACATGGTGCACATAACATCAGTCATCTCCAGCTCAAGTTGATTTATGCTGAAATTCTTGATTTATATGTTTGCTTCCTTTGTACACATCACTCAGCTGGATGGCTGATGCTGCAGCTGAAGGACTCTGCAAGGATTTATGGAACTGCAGCCCTGGAAAACTCTTTTACCCAATTCTTCCCCCAGCCCCATAATAAGATTCACCCATACTGCTTAGCATTCACCTATCGTGCACTGTGAGTCAGCTTATCTTTAGTCTGCACAACTAAGAGGGTGAATCTCCGGCTGCAGTGAGCAGGCCTTTGCAATAGATTGACATCACTTCATGGCACAGAGCACCAGGGAGGAAACAGCACTGGAATTTAGGTGAGTGAAGCGGACCAGGGACCCGTGGACCGTTCAATCTGTGCGTCAACACGACACATCGGCTCCACAACTCAGCTGCACACACAGACGACTGTTTGAAGAGGTTTTAGTTGCCTGCCTAAACACTGCAAGGTCAACACTGGCGCCGCAGCAAGCTGAATTTAAACACACTATCAGGCCAGTGCGAAGGCTTGGAGGAGTGACTGACGTAAAGCAGGAGAAGTGACAGGCTGTCAGGATTTAACTCCAGCTCAGGCTCGTTTTGAGTGTCACGAAGTTGTAATGTTCTCTCATGTTCGGTAATCTTCTATACCGCCCCCTGTTCATTACACTGGCTGTGCCACGTGCAACACTGAGGCTATTAATCATGGTAGGGACACCCGTTATTACCATTAAACCGTGTCAAGAATTGACTTGAGTCAGCATGTATCGACGAAAGTCCATTTAAATGCTTTATTAATAGGTCATCTTACACCTGAGCTCTGTAGCTGGGGATTTCCTCAGTAAAAAGGAGGAAAGAGGCCTGAGTGTAACAGCACAGGAGAGCCACACAATCGGAGGACAGAGGCTGAGTGCAGCCCTGCAGCATGCAACAGCTCATTTCTTTTCTCAGGGCTACCAAAAATAAATTTCTCACCGATAAGAGAAACTTATCAGTGCTTTCTGATTTAATCCTGTAGACTCATCTCACTACAGAAATAATCAGCTGTTGTGTTGTCTGCTCCCGGTGTTGGAATCTGGGAAATTGCTGAGGTGTGAAGACATCTTCTAGGAAGTGCATGCTCTCACATCATCTCCAGCCAGTTTTTGTAATGGAACAAGCCTCCATGCAGGGGGAACATGAGGATGCTAGAGATGACTGTAGCTGCCATTCATCCCTGCTGGCCGGAGGCCTGGAGAGACGGGGGTGCGAGGGATGAAAAGTGCTGCCTTGGCTGCGTGGCTTTTTTTCTGTGTGTGTAAGGAAAAAGAAGAAGTATCTGGCTGGCTGCTGTAAATCTATTTCTTCTGGGAAAAATAAAAAGAAAGACCTTCTTGCGATGGTCTCAAACCACAATGCACATCATTATGTTGCTATTTCAGCTACTAGTACACGAGTACACGTGTAGAACTGTAGTAATTACTTCTACTACATCTTTAAACACGTTTTCTGGAGACCTAAACTACTGCTTGACAAAAGCCTGACCTAAACTTAAACCTAAGCTTACCAGAGTCCTTCCAAAAGCAAGATTTGCACCTCTGTAGCTATTTTGGTAATACCTTTGGCAGGTATTTGGGCCCCTGTTTGGATGAATGGGGAAAGAGCGACAGTGTTAGTTTCAGTCATCACCGGGATGTAAGAACTGCGTGTAGAGAATCACCAGCCACGCCTGATGAAAACCAAAAACTCTAACAGCTTAGTGTCTGTGCCCCCGAAAGGTTTCAAATCTTTATCTTGCACATGGGATAGTTTTTCTATGCAAGAGCAAAATCACACACACGGGCGCCGGGGTGGCTCAGGGCGTGAGCAGGCGATGAGGCCGCGCTGGATCGAATCCCGACCATGCCACCATTTGCCACGTGTCTCCCCAACTCTTCTCCCCCACTTTCTCAAAATGTTCACTGTGCTTCGGTCAAATAAAGAGGAAAAGGCCAAAACATAAATTTAAAAAAAAAAGAAAAAAAGAGCAAAATCACACTTCGCTTCACGGACAGGTGAGCAGAACCAACCCATCACAAGCGAATCTACAGAGCCCTTCAAAAATGCCATGAGAATTTATGTGAGTACGGTGCGCAGTGAAAGGATAAAAACAAGTGCGCTCAAGAAGTAGCTGAAACCTGCTTTCCACAAGCCTTGATGAGACAACATGACTGGCTCTGAGGTTCCTGAGTTTGGCTGTTGACTGGCTCATCGGGGCAGGTGTGGGACAGCCACCCTTCGTCCCATTATGGGCCATAGGTCTTTATTCAGGATTCTCTGAGGGTCGTGCCTCTCCCTTTTCTGACCGGGACTGGTCAGGACCCCCTAGCATCCTCCGGTCACCAGGCAAAAATTCCCCAACTTGCTGGCAAGTGGTTGCTGGAGGTTCCTGGTTATGTTTCAGTTTAAAAGTTTCACAATAATTCAACGAGTAGTTTGCTGATGAGTTGGCATTTACCATGCAAACTACTGGTGATCGCAGCAAGCTGCTACTGACCAAAACAATCGCAAGAAGCAGCATGGCACATCTCCATACAGTCAACTTTGCGCCAGTCCTCCAGCAACCACTCGACAACCAGCCAATAAATACACACTTTTTCCCTCGTGACCAGTGGTTACCACATGGTTGCCAACCAGTCCCTGTGTCACCGAGGCCTTACCAAAAATATAAGGATGTAGTGATATATGCTTTTTCTTCAAAAGGAACCACATATCATTATGTGAGTGTCTAAATGTGTGTCAGGGGTGTATAATGTGCCCACATCTAGTACTCAGTGTTGAACCTTGCCCTTCATTTTAATCTTAGCTGCACACCTCTTCAGTTTCATGACTGCACCATGCACTGTCACCCTACAGCAGGAAGTCTGTCCATAGACGTGTGAGTATGACCACCTTTGCAGTATTTCCCGCTACAGTAGCTACCGTTTTCTTAAAAGCCTGTCATGTCTGTCAGAACTGTGATCTGAATGCTCTGTTGTGCCAAACAGGGTGAGCTCTATAGAGCCTCAGTGGGCTCCTCTTCTTAATGTTTGTCCTTTTATTATTGATTTGTGTTATTTTTCACATACATATATCTGTGACAGAGATGACAGGCTGAGGAAAAAGAAAGAAAAGGGAGAGAGGAAAAAAAAAAGGAGAAAATAGAAAAAATGATAGAGCACAAATAAATAAACCAGAATGGTTCATCAGCTGCAAGAGAAGAAAAAACAACATAGAGAAAATAAACTTATGTGGGAAAACCAAACAAACCAAGCATGGCTACACAAACCAACAATTTTGTTGCGTTGTGACTGCATGAGTGTTTGTGTCTATGTCATGAAATGTGCTTACTAATGAGGGCGGAAAACTGTAGCTCCACCCATCAGAAGCTGGCGCCACCCAGGATACCCGGGCCACCCGCAGCCCATCAAGAGCCACGAAGACCGCGGCCACACGTTCCTACAGTAGCTACCTTTAAAACCACATTTTGCCATGACGACAAACACACACACACAGGTGCTGCTGGTAAAACGGTAAAAACAATGCCGGCAGCATTGTCACAGCTGGTAACGCCTCTTTTCACAGGGTGGCGCCTGGGCTCAAACCTATTTTCAAACCTATTTTCAAACCCTTTCTTTTTTCAAAGACCCCTCTGCTCTTCATCTTTTCTCCCACGTCCTTTTCCTCAAGCTGTTCTGTTTTTCCTTCCCTGCATGATTCAGATGCACGCTGCCACTCAGCTGTCCCTTCCCTCTATTTTAGATGGTTCTGCTGGGTTTCCACGTATGCACTCAGAATTCACCTGTGCTGCATGGCCAGGCTTCCGTATGTGTACGTCTCCTTCTTTGTCCCTCGAAACCTCCTTTTACTTTCATGTCATTTTAATTTCTTTTCTCATGGGGGAGCTCTGAGCTCGTATTCCGAGTCATGTTGGAATACAGCTGCTATATTTGGACCTTACGGCCTGGCACACTCTCGCACTCACTCACGTATATTACATTTGACCCTTGAAGGCAAATCTTAATTGCAGGGGAGTGATCTTTTGACCGTTTGTCTTTGTTTTTCTGACAGTACCAGCAGTGTGTGGCAGATAGAGTGGCCCCGTTATCACGCTCAGCTAAAATATGAAATTGAAGGATTATAGTAAGTCCTCGTACAGTGGTTGTCCTCTCCTCTCCTCTTTTGTGGATTTCAGCATTCCTTTGACCTTTGTCTAAGCCAAAGGGAAATTTATCTTCTTTGCAAATTGGTGGTATTGTGAATTTTATGTGGACAGACATCTCACACCTATATTTCTTCACCACCGTGTGTGCTCAGTTTTTCTGTATAATCTTTCCTAAAGATTGCAGCTCCAACCTTTGCCCTCCATTTTCAAGACCTCCTGAAAGACCGAGCCTTCAATTAAAACCAGAGTCAGCCGGAACCCTGACAGAAACGCTCTGCTAGTGTTGTAATGTTGTCAGAGTCGTGCTGTTTGGTTTGCTTCTTGCCATTTGGGCGGCGGGATGAACAGGCGGATCGGCATGAAAGCGCAGGAGGGGGAGAGACGGAGCATTTGCAAAGAAAGAGGAGAGTGGGGCAGACAGACTGTGTGGAGGAAGGCAGGTCTCCTCTGTGATGGACGGTAGCTGGGAGAACAGGCGGATACAAGAGTAAGCAGCAGTGAGGGGATGCACTCAATAGGCTACACACATTTTCAACCACTCACTGATATAGTGTCTGATATGCAGCTAGAAATTCTGGGACAATGATCGATTGTGTGTGTAATTGTGATTTCTTACAGGGAAGTTATTCCAAAAACAGAGCAGAAGCATCGCTGCAGTTTGAAGCTTTCAGGCATCCTGTAGCTTACTGGGGTCATTCGTGGAAATGCAATTCAAAAATAAAAAGTTCACCTGGAACGAAAATGTCATGAAAACAGCCAGTGGGGGGGTCTTACATAGACGGTGTTTTATTTTGGATGCAGATACCAGATCACTCGCCTGCATTCCTGCTTGTGGAGTGCGTTCTTAATGATTATCAGTACTCACAGCTAACAGTGAAAGAATAAAAATAAATAACGTATATTTTGGGACCAACTGGGGCCTACCACATTTTGTATGTGGCATTTTAAGAAGCACATACCAGAGACGCTTTGTAATTCCTTTAATTTTACCCAACCACCTCGCTGGAACATAGCCGTCTTTATGCTTTAATAAGAGTATCTTTAACGACTCTAATCATAAAGAAAATCTTACAAAGATAAATTCTTACTGAAGCATTTTGAAAACTCAAGTTACCTCGCAGTAACTTTTGCTCGTTGTTGGTAGTTGAGGGAAAACTGTGCTGCAGAAAGGACGGATAAAATGACTCTTAGTGACCTTAGTTCAAAGGTCATTCCCTGACAGTATCCAGCTGCTGGTTGTGAGCTCAGCTGTGGCATGCTCTGCCTGTGATGATGATGAGGCTGTTGTTTGGATGAATCTTGTGCTCTGGATATTACCAGTATGTCATCAGTGCACCCAAGGAGTTCAAGAGTACAGTATCTGTGTGTCACTGTTGTAACTGTAACAAAGCACCGCCGTGGTTCCAGAAACAGCTGTGTCATCCCGTGGCTGGAGTCGTAATGAGCGCTGCAGTCTGTGCTAGCAGCAGTCAGTGAGCGAGCTCCTTCAGCTGTTTTCTAAATGTAATGGGACAGGCTCGAGCCTGACAGCCACAGCTAAGGGTGCACCGACGCTCACTGTAGGCACAAGCAGTGGCAGCCTGCTACATAATGCATGATCCTATATCAGAATACAGCTCAACCCTCTCTGCTGGCCAGGAAATGCAAACACTATTAGAGACAACTCAGAAATAATCCAGAAAAAATTCCCACTCACCCATTAAGCATGAAAAGTTTCAGCTGATTATATCAGTTCACACTCAAAATTTTAATTGGCTGTTAAATTATATTCAGATAAAGGTGCAAAAACCATACTGACTAGTGTAATCTACATGGAAAAAGTGATCAGAAACTAACATTAGAAATAAAAAAATCAATAAAAGAAGTTAGTGTCTTTCTTAGTACTTCTGTCACGGTTCGGCAGTGTGGCGACAGATGCAGGACTCATGAGACAGAAGGTCAAAGGGCAGATTTCTTAAGAGCTCTAACTCCAAAATACAAAACAAGCCGCCAGTGACAAATCAAAACTGGGAGTCTCAGCTGGAGCAAGGAGGACACACTACGCAGCGGGGAGGATGCGACAAAGAACAGACGGACACTCAGACAATAAACACACACCAGGTTATTAGGGTGATGAGACCACAGCGACAACAAATCAGATAAACTAGACAGGGAAGGTCAAAGTCAATGCCAAGCACACAGGACACGAGACTACCAAAATAAAACAGGAACTAACTGACAGAGACCCAGACTAAGTCATATGAGCTTCACTGGGATCACAAAAACCAGACAGAAAAGGATCACAAACGATGATAACTAAATATTACATAACCAAGAGGAAGGACTGGAAAACAAACCAGCTTGCTGTAAATCCGGACCCTTACCTCATATTTAAACATTTTAATCCTAAAGAAGGTTGTTTCTTTCTGTGTGACGATGCAAGCATCCATAGTGCTGCAGTCACACCAAGCCATACAGGTGCTGGCGATTGTCGTACGACCAAAACTATTGCAACTGTGTGCAATGAACTTGCACTCTCACTGCCTTTGAAATGGCTTTGAAGACAGGGACCAAGTCTGCAACCACTCGCAGTCAGTTGCCATCTTCAAAGCAACTTTGGTGCACCAAGATAGCAATAAAACAGCAATCAGGTGGAGTCAGCTGCTACCAGACAGATATTGTTTCATGATTGAATTGGCAATGACATGCAGTCTGTGATAATATGGCAATAGGCTGTGATAAATTGGTGAAATTCTCTGTTGCAAATCTGTTGCCATCTACATGCACAGAAATTCACATCCAGCCAGGAACTCACAGACCTGAAACAGATATTCATAAATTCCCCCAAAAATAGTGACACAGTCGCTGCAGGACAGCAATTTAGCTGCTTAATGCAACCAGTGGGAAACCATTTGGCGACCAGTTGAGCCATGTGCCACATTGCAAAGAAACACATCAGCCAAGTTGCGTTCATCGGTGCAGACGGGCTCAGATTGATTTCAACAACTTGGCAATCTGTTTATAAATTGGACTGCAATTAAAATATGTCTGAGAGCGAGACGGTCTGAGTTGGACCATGATTGTTTGGAGACAGGTTGCCTCCCATCAGGTGACTTGTACAATCACCTTGTGCCCCCCAGAGACTGACAACTTGCAAAAAATTCAATGCAATCACAGGGCAACTGCCATCCTACATGCTCTGTAGTATGACTGAGCCACAGGGCACAGTCACCAGGCTTAAAGCAGCTGAACACCCAAGGAAGGCTCTGGACCTGCATGTTAGTCATCAGTCAGGGATTATCGTTTGGATCTGTGGTGTGGCATCGCCCAGGAAATCTGTTGATATAAATCAGGCTCTGACAGAGATCTGGATTCACCTGGATAATTATTTTTAATGCTTACACGATAATGAAGGTTTGCTTGATTGCTGAACGCAGCACTGGGGGCACACAGAGAGTGGATTCTTCCTTTCTTATTCACCCTCTGCATTATTGATAAAGCCTAGAGTGAATTCATGGGGCTTTCCCCATTCACAAGGCCGACCTTTCTCACCGCTGAGTCCTGAGGTAATGCACTGATATCTGGTAGTAACACGGAGGCCAGTTTCATGCTGTCCGCCTTCTGAACCATAGCCCACGCACAAAGTACTGCTTCTTTTTTAGTTATACTTTTTTTTGTATTTTGTTTCTGTCTGTTCGCGGGCAGCACGGTGGCGCGGTGGTTAGCACTGTTGCCTCACAGCAGCTGGTTCGAATCCAGCTTGGCCCGGGCCTTTCTGTGTGGAGTTTGCATGTTTCACAGATTTATTCTCTTTTTTGTAGTAGAAGATGAATATTAAGGGGAATATACACTATATTTAGTTTACTTCAGATACGAGCCATCACAGACTCCATGTCAGTCCAGTCACGCTCAGTTTCTGACCTTCTTTCTTTTCCCCGTGATTCCAGGCTACTGAAACAAATTGTTGCTGCAGTTGATGGACACAGCATGCATTTTTAACTGTGTGCAAAAATCTGGGTTTTATCACTTATTTAAACATTTATTGGAATGCAGTGCCATTCAGATTAATACAGTTTGGTTAATTTTCATGTACTGGTGTTTGATTGGCTGGCACATGTGCGCCATATAACCTTAGCCTATCATCCACCCTGATTTCTTTTTATTTTATCTTTTCCTTTTTCAATAGAGGGCTAAAAGTCATCTTCTGTCCCACTTCTGATGGAAATTTGGGGCTTTGAGAGTATAATTTTCCTACATAAAACCTGCCAGAATGTGTAATATATTAAAAAAATGAAAGGTTGGGAATCCATCACAAACAGACTGCGTCTTGGAGGGTCTGGGATGTTTGCTGCTGGAAATTAAATGTCAATTCCAACCAGCGAGTCCATTTGTAAGAGTATGAGTGCAGCAGGGAGATCCCTGTTCATGCTCTGCACATCAGCACACCAACACATTTACCATCATATCAAAGTACTTATGTCCTGTCTTTCAGGCTTTTCTGCAAAATCACCTCTTATGTCTCTTTGTCACAAACAAAGAGACAACCACAGTGTGTGCTCAGCAAACATTGTGTCATAGTGAACGTCCACGTTTTCAGTGGTTTGCACTGAACACTAATTCAGATAGCTGGACCAGGGGGACGTGCAACAAGACAAAGATCCCAAACAGCAGCCACTCTCCAGCAGAATGACTGAAAGGCTGTGAAGCTGTGTGCCAAAGTTCCTCCCCAACGGTGTGACAGACTGAAGTCATACAGGAAATGAGCATTTCTTCTAAAGAAGCTTCTAAGCTGCAGAATTCTGGGGTGCACTTAGTTTTTCACAGAGTCCAATGAAAACGTTCTGTTTCACATGACTGCACGTCCCCCTTCATGCATCGTCTTGCTTTCATTAATAACTGAATGGACTCCATCGGGACACACTTTCAAGCCATTAAGCACCACCTCAGATACTTTGACTCAGCATGCGACAGTAGCGTGAGCAGCATCTCTCTTTCTATGGAGCAGTCACAGAGATCAGATAACCCGCTGTTGCATGTTAGCCAGTGTGATCCTCGTGTCAGTCTGTGGGCTGTGTTGCTGCTAATATCCAATAAGCAGGCAAATATACACGAGATTTACCATGCTGATAGGAGGAGGGCCGTTTTTACACGTTACAGCACAGGATTATGTCGCTTCGCCCACAGAATACAGAGATATTTAGAGGCTGCCAGCAGTGGCTTCAGCTGCTAATAGAGATCCTTGATTCTTTAAATCTGCCACTTTAAGCATGGTGATATTTTCCATATGGTGCCATGAATAACTTTCACAGGTGGGGCCTGTGTTATAATGTCGTTTTCCCACTTAGCAGAGTTAAATTCCCTGGTCACAAGTTGAAAGAATTCCTTAATCCCATAAATGACAAACACACAGATACACTTCATATTAATAAAAATCCAGATCACAGGAGAACACGTGTGTGTGTGTGTGTGTGTGTGTGTGCATGTCTGTTGCTGTCGAGCCAGCCAGTGTGTCTCTGCTGTGTTTTTGTCTTTCACATCACGTCTAGGAAAAGCGACCACATATGTACACAGTTCTGCCGCACTGGGTCGAGCTAATTTATCATGTGCACACTCTGTTTTCATTTTCCTCATTAAACATCAGCAGATGACCCCTAATCCGTCTTTCTCCTGCAGTAGCAGATGCAGGGTTATACATGTGGAGACTGAATTTTCTGCAAGAGGGCCTGTGAAATGACCGAGTCACATGCTAATTACAGGAAGTTAATTTGTGCTTTGAGGGAAGTGAGAACAAATCCCAGCGTACACACAAAATATCCAAAACAAAAACATCTAATCATCCAATCACATGGCAGCAACATTTAGTCCTGAAAAATCTCTTTGTAAGGAGAGACCTGACCAATCTCTGAACACACAACACAGCCAACCTTTAGGCAGACGACCACACCAGGCGACAACTTTACTGGACATTCAATGTCAGTTAAGAGCGTCAATCTGAGGCCACAATTCACACATGTTCACCAAGATTAGACAATTATGGGACAGGAAATCACGATGCCTGGTCTGAGTGTCAGTTTCTGCTGTGACATTTTCTCCTCCCTGCACACGACCTAAAATCAGCAGGTAAAAGTACCTTTCTGTCCGCCTGGTGTGCAGATGTCTGAAGAACCTTTGTAACACAAGTAACAACACTGTAACTGAATTTGTGCGGTAACACATTACGTTACTGTGCCACTGAAAAGTGTGCTGTGATTACAGCAGCACATGCCACTACAATACTCTGTAATATACTCGCTCAAGTGTCCAGTATATCATTGACTGTGTGCCTCCACAGGAAGACTTTACAGACATTTAAGCTTATATTTATTTACATCTGTTTGTAATCTTGCTCGGGGTCCCCCAGACAAGCTGGAGGAGGTGGCTAAAGAGAGAGAGGCGACCCGGCCCCAGATAAGCAGAAGACAGTGGGTGGATGGGTGGATGGATGGTGGATGTGTCTTAATGCTGGTAGAGAGGATGGATGAAGAATTTACAAAGATCATGCAGAACACTGATCCCCACTCCCAAGAATATGTTGACTCAAAGAGGAGGGCAGGGTTTGCGGTATCATTGACTGGCTGCTCACCTGCGTGAAGAAAAAAGGCGCCACAAAAGAAATTTGCCGTGTCTACCTGTGCAGAAACATGCACACCTACTATAAGGATGGATGGGTGGATGGACGGACTCTTGCTGATCAAATACCTTTTCCTCGTGTCCTCCTCCTTGCAGTCTGATAAGTGAGTCGCGAGCTGAGCTTTAGCATGTGAAAGGCCATGCTGAGTTAGCTTACTCAGGTTAGCTTCACCCATTCCTTATATTTGCTCTTAAATTCTGAACTAAATTTGCCTGCCACAACTAATTAGGGCTGCTAAGCTAAAACCGCCCTTTGGGGGAATATTCAGTTTCTCAATTTTGTGACTTATTTGATTAACATTAATGTCAGTCACTTCCCCAATTCATTCAGTTCATTTTATCTGTTATAATAGAGTTGAGACCAGTGTGGCAATTATTCAGACCTGTAATAGCTGGACCCCGTGTGCATAATTCCCTGATTTGCTTTTATTGAGCTCACAAGTCTTTGCTGGTCTGCGCTCTATACAGTCTACACAGTGCTGTGCACACTCCCAGCCTGTGAACACTTCATTTCAGTGCAAGCACTCTTCTTCTTCATCATGTGCTTTCTATTCAGTCCTGCATCGGTTGCTGGATAGACACTACTCCATCCTGGCAGTGCAGTGATCACCACTGCTCAGTCTCTAATGCAGCTCATTTCCCTGTGCTGTGTGAGTGTAATTCTCTGTCACCATTTCCTACAAACAGAACAGCATCCTCCTTTTGTCATGATCAGGGCTGTCCTTTCCCAAGGCTTGTGTCCCATTATTGAGAGGGAATTGCTGACACTGTGCCACTGAGAAAGCATATTTTGCACTTCCAAACTTGCAGATGATAAAGTGGCCTTCTGAGCATTAGGGGGAGCTGCACATGCAGCTGGTAGGCCTGTATGTGTGCAGCTGGTTTATGCTGTCATGGCTCAAGATGACCTGTGCTTTATGCCAGGTACACACTTATGCAAATTCTTTTGCATTCTTGTGACCTTTTGTATGCAATTTTCTGTGCGCCTAATTTGTGCATTTGTCAGATTTGAGGTAATTTTGCACTGAATTATACATTGTGCAATGTTTGAGGTGTAATAAGTGAGAATAAGCTTTGTAGTTTTGAAAGGGAAAACTGTGACCTCGTTTTGCTTTTCTAGGGGATGGTTTTTAAGCTTTTATTACAACAGAGAGATGACAGAAAATATGAGGACCTGGAGACACACAATTACATTTGACTACTGCACATGTCAGCTGCTGTGACATTTGCAGCAGTGCCCCCAGTCAGACTTGAACGAGGGATGTGGGGTCTGTGGTCCAAACCCCTAGACCTCCTTTTTCTTCTTCTTCTAATGGCAGAGCTGTTTCAGCGAGCTTTTACAGAAGCACGTTTGACGTTAACAAAATAATGTTTCTCAACATTCGCATTAACAGTGAGCTAAAGAAGAAAAAAGGGAAATGCTCCTTTACAAAATTATTGGGCATTATTCATAGCATGGGATTTGTGGGAAGCTTCTGCTCACCGAAAGCTGCAATTGTTAATCAACTATTAGTATCCACGCAGTGCTGCATTTCCTGTCATCTTTCACACATACAAGATTTAATTGTGTGGCCTCAGTGCTCAGATGGCCGTCAAATGGGAAAGTTTTCCTGACTGTGCTGACCGTTCATCACATTTTTGATGATGCCATTGAGGTGAAGCCAACACCACCCCTGATTTACACCTTTGATGTCTGCTGGTCATAAACATCCGCCCTCCACCACAGTGTTTTAAAGAACTAATGATTTAGATGATTCAGAAACAAACTGCTGAAGGTCTCCTTTCTGTTGGGCCACAGCCACTCAGTACCCTGCTGAGTCAGGACTCTAAATAGGCAAACAGCATTTACAAAGGCTGCATGAGATGCAGGCCTTGAGATAGCAGGTCAGTGTGAAATGGGCATTATGCTTCAGTGTTGTTCACAGAGACAGTGGACGAATCCATTTGCTGATATCTGAATTCTGAACTCCTAATTTGAGTCATGCCATTACCGTCACACAGTTCTTCACACAAAAGCAGAGGACACTTACAGGTCATAATAAGAGCTTCACAGATGAAAGGTGCCCGTGGATTCACGGGGATCCCTGTGATGCTTTCTGTCTCTTCAAAGAGATAAAACCATGATAATGCTCAGCGAGTAACCGATATTCATTCATATACGCACAGCATGTGGAGCTTAGCCGGTTCCATAAAGTCAGTCTGGATGACAACATCATTTTTAGATCCAACCCCAAACTTCATGGATCTGGATGCCTGCATACAGCTGGTGTTTCCACAAAGATGTGTGCTAACTGCACAAACCACCCTCAGCAAAGGTTTACTGTGGGTGAGGGACCTGGAGGAATGTTACCACTGTAACCGCATCACTTTACTGCAGATGCTGAAAAAGAAGACATCCGTCTAGTGTTCATGGAGCTGAAACATCCCACTCGATCGTTTTTCCAGTACCTTTGGAAAGTTGAGTGTCGGCTTCTCAAAGACTGAAGGCTCCAAATTTATGAGTGCTTAAAAAACTATATTCAAATATTATGCCAACACAGAAGAAACCTGGAAGATGACTCGTTTTGCTCAGCCATCAATCCCACACGGTGATATGATCATTTACTCTGCATCATCCAGCACCAAAAGTTTGGACAGGTACTGTATATATTAATATGGTAACAAACAAAACTGAGCTGATTCTGAGGGCTTCAGGTGGAATTACTCTACTAACGTTTCTATTAGGTCTCTCCTGCTTCTTCATGTGAAGCAGCGCTGCAGCTTTAAGAAAGCGAGTGTGACAGTTACCACAGACGGGACAGATACTTGGAAATGTCACACATTTTTGTTTTACAACCAAAAAATGTCAACTGTCATTTATTAGAACTGGGAAAGGCATCGCATCTCTGGTGCAGTCTGAGAGTATTTAACAGGAAGCTGCAGTTTCAGCAGCACTCTGATGGTTGTGGAGAGAAGAAGGTAGGAACATCATGAAAACAACATGAAAGCTGTTTTAAGAAATAGCTCGGACTTCAGTTTCAAGCACGAGGCTACATCAGTAAATCCATGTGTGCACGTGTGTTTCGCCTCTTTGTTATGCACTCGCAGTCGGAGGGCTTTTGCTCACACATTTGTCTTTGTTGGGTTTGTTATTACCTTTAGGAAAATCCCATCACACCGCTTAATTCAGTCAAGTAATCACCTGCTTGGAGTCATTTCTGCTGCTTTCCTCAGCTGCAAACAGAACACCCTGGCACTTTGAGCACATTGTTTTTCTTCGAGCACTAACCAGGCGTCATTCATCAAGCTTCGTGCTGACCCAGTCAGTGTTCAGGCGGCAGGCGACATGAATGAACATGCAACGTGAAAAATGCACACAGGTAACGCTGCTACTTTTGGTTAACATAACCTGAAGTTGGTGCGAACTGATATTAATGGGACCCTTCCACACACCACCGCCCCCTACAGTATGTGTTTAAAACTGCAGCAAATGATTCCGTTATTACCCTCTGCTGTGAATCTGCCCTGTAATGCAGACATCTTGGCAGGTTATGAGGTTTGTCTGTGTATGCTTTTAAATACTGTGGGCGATATCACCTTGAACGCCCATAGCAGTGTTTATCAGAGGGTACAGTGGTTACATAATAGATAAACACACACACACACACATTTACACAAACCACAAACAAAACTAGCAGCAAATGAGATCAGAGAAAGCAGATAGCCTAGGAAAGCCATTATTCCAGCTGCAAGCAGAGCCAGATATGCCAGGAATACAGACACAGTATTAAATTATCTCTGGATTTGATTTGTCTGATAGATATTTCCTCTTGGATACATTTAATGTCATAGTAGTTTAGAAGTTTTGATGTTGTGCAGGTAACACATGGTCTACTGCATACAGTATAATGCATGTGTATGAGCTGGGTCCATTTCAGATGTTGGATATTTACTGCAGAACAGCAGCTTTTAAATTACATTTCTGATAAATTATTTTGTGCTGCCTGCCAGGTAAACGGTTTGTAGTTGCCAGCCTCTAAAGACGAGGCAGTGAAGGAGAGTCTAGGGGCTGCTCCTTTGTAAACGACACAGAGAGGAGAGTCCAGAGAGGTAGCCCTCCTGTGATTTTGCTCATCAAAGTTCATTTACCGGGACCACCATCCTGCCATGGCTCTGGAGGAGCTCCTGGAGGAGCTGACAAAAACATGCAAGTGATATCAGTCATGCTCCTCAGCTCAGGCTGGGCATGTCACACATCTTCTCATCTTAACTACCCTTTCTGTGGGCCTCTAGTTTTACCTACAAAGAGTCGTTAAATCCAGAGGCCCACAGCTAGAGGAGTTCAGTGAGTCAGCCTTTGGTGCAGACTGAAGTACCTGTATCAGGAGCTTCTGGGTGGGTTGATGTGGATTTGATTTCACGCTTCCCTCAGGCTCAGTTGCAAGCTCTTCAGTGCTTCCTGAGGCCCCAGCCACAAACCACTGGTCTATAGGGAAATATGCCTATTCCTCGACTGGTTGGTGAGTCGTTGCTGGCAGTTGTAAGCTAAAACTGGTTGCAAAGAGAAGTATGGTGTCGCTCCGAAAGCCTCCCAGTAACTGCTTTGGTTTTAGCAGATTTCCACAGTGGCTGTAGTTTACATGGAAGAGGACGAATTATCTGCCATCCACTCACTACTGTGAAAGGTGTTACACAAACCAGACACAGACTTAGTAGCAAAAGTTTGAGCTTTTGAAACGTACTGGTTTGGTAGATGGATTAGTTCTTATACAGCGATTTCTACTCTGAGCACTCCATACAACATGCCTCATTCTTTCTACGCATAAGTGCTGTCAGTCACACACAATGGACACATCCGAGAGCAGCTCGGGGTTCAGTATCTTGCCCAAAGACACTGTGGCATGCACAGTGTAGCGGCCAGGGATTGAACCACCAACCTTCTGATTAGTAGATGACCTGCTCTGCCTCCTGAGCTGCAGCCACCCGAGCCTGAGGCACAGCTTTGAATGTGAACATCCGCTGTTTCTGTGTGCGTCGTACTTCTTCGAGTTTCCCTCCTGCTCAGTGTTTAGTTAGCGAGTGTGCGGAGACAAGTCACCATCGTCCATGCAACCTGAGCAATCTCAGCAATCTACATTTTTCCTTAGCAACCAGAGGTTACCAGGGGGTTGCTGGTCTCTGTGACTGAGGTCTTAACATCTCCATCCATCCATCCATCCATCCATCCTCTTCTGATGACTTGAATGAATGTCAGTAACTTTTTGGTTCTAAATTGAACAAGCTCTAATTACAGTATAGAGCTTCAGTGATGTTGGATGCTAAGCTAAATGGCAACCATTATACCCGCAAAATGTTAGCACGACACTGTGAGCATGCTCAGAGCTCCGCTGTAGTCCTGCTTTAGTCTGCAGCCTGTATATTGAAGAGATGATGGGGCCGCAGATACTCAGCAGGACACTTAACTTCAGTGCACAAAAAATACATTCTGTTAACTTTGACACTTTTTTACAGACAGTCATAGACTTTATAGTGAGAGTAAAAGGTCAGAGAAATACCAAGTGGATGGTATTTCACATTAAATAAGTCCCTTTCTGTTTTTTTCTTCTTTGTTGGTGTCTTTAAATGTGGGGGCATATCAAAGTCTCAGATGATTGAATTACGATGCAGGTGCTGCTGTTGTTAATAAGCTTGGCGAGCCCACCTTTTTAATTGGAATGAAATGCCAATGAGAAGCCAAAGACACCTTTAGGTTGGTTTCAGTTTTTAATGCCATCTTATTACAGTTCCCGCTGCTCTTGTTTAAACTGGTTGGTCTGCTTTATTTTAATATCATTTTTTTTCTTTTTTTTACTGAAATAATTTTTGCTACTTTTATAATAAATATTTAAGTTTCTGATTGGTGTTTCTCGGTGATCTTGTGAGTCACTACATGAATTTAGAAATCCTAATCAAAGCTGCATTCAAACACAGATATCTGTATCTCTGTGTCTGTGCAGACCTGTATCTCTAATATCTTTTTGGCATTTTCATGCAGACAGACGACAGTGAGGCACCGTAAACCGTTAAACTGCTCCCATCCAAACATGTCTTAAAATAAGTGAAACAGTACGATTGATGCACGTTTTGATTCTCTCTCTTGTTTCAGTGTATTGTCTCTTGAGGACATGCTTCAAATTAGGAAATTGGATTTCAATTTTGCTCCATCCTTCCATGCATAATTCTCTGAACAGTGAGTGGCCTTCCTGGGCTTCCATTAAACAATGACAAACTGCCCAGAGCACATCAGTCCAATGCAACAAGACAGGTGAGACGTGTCTCCTTTGCACGTCATTTAGCCAATGTCATTCGAGAGCAATGATAAGGCCTGCTGGTGAATGACTTGAATGAATGGTTAGCTGTGGCCACAACCTCATTACAAGGACAAACCGCGCTCAGTGGGAGGCTGATATCTCTGGCCCACTTCGCACTTTTGAATTTGAATAGAGAAGGGAGTAATGCTTAAAGCCTTTCCCTGCGTGGCTATTGGCTTGTGTGGGACAGCGACCCGTGAAATGAATATTTTTGTGAGATGAGATTTGTTAAACACAAAGAGGAAGGCCCGCTTTTCCAGCCGACCGAAAAACAGTCGACACAGGAGAGCGGAGGTATTGTGTGTTCGAGATGTGTCAAGCTCGGAGAACGATAGTACTTCAGAAAAGGAAGAAGAAGAAGAGAGACCGAGGAGGAAGGGATAAAGACGATGAGAAGATGAGAAGGATAAACAAAGATTACACAGAGAATCCGACCTGACGTAGCGCATTAAACGAATTAATCAAAGGTTCTGTGTCATTTTCAGATCCTGTTTTCTTTTTTAAAAATGCTTGTGAAAGTTGCTGAGGGAACTAATGAGCAGTCATGTTTTTAAAATGGCCACTTCACGTATTCCTAATAAAATTGCTCCTCAGGTATATGCCTTATATGACCGGAGGTCCATGAGAGACTCAGATGGAGAAAGATATCCAAAAATAAGCAGTAAACAGAGCTCGACGTGATTAAACGCAGCTAACTGACATTTTTTTATCTTCAAAAAATAATGAATGTGGCATAATTAGTAAATCAATACTTTGATTATATTCTACAGAATCTAAAAAAGTAAAGAGTAACATTAAATAGGAAATTTACTGTGACTTGACTGAGTATTTAAGATTATGGAATGTGCATGCGTATATGGGAAATACAGGCCACTGAAGAAGACACATGCAGGTGGAGGCAGGTGGAGGTGGGAAGTTTTTGATCATTTTGCTTGTAAAAAGAAAAATCTGATTGCAACCAAATGCTGCCGTGCATTCAGCCCAGGATCCCCCGATGTGCTTTCCATGACGCTGCGCTTCATCGGAGTGACGTTAATATTATTTCCCTGAAAGCTGCACATAGACACCAGTAATGCGCTCTAGTAATGGTCTGTGTGAGTTATTGATCACAGGAGTTTGAATACGTGACAAAACAACACAATCATAATCAGTCATGATTGCATTCCATCCTGCACCAGTCCAAGAATCATGTCTGAGAGACTTCATCATCACCGTCATGCTTAAAAATGATCTACGTCCTCCGGTCTGCTCCACACGCGGCTGCTTGCATATGTTGCATTTATCTTTTCTGAACTGTGGTTACCTATTTCACTTTATAAATATAACACATTTCTGTATTTTGCTCCCAGGTATGTCGTTCACAAAGCCACTGAAGAAAACCGAGGTAGTGTGTGTCTCACAAGTGCACAACACAGAGAGGAGATGCTCAGCTGGGTTAGCACAGACTCACAACTGTGAGCTTCCACGGTCGTGCCGTTTCCTCCTGAAACGCTGCTCCTGCCTTATTTTGTTGGCCAGTTCTTCTAAAACTTCTAATTTAGAGAAGAATAAAATAAAATTAGTTTTCGCTCTAATATATCACATATTGAACAATTGAAACATTTAACAGGAGAGCTCTGCAGGCCGACGGGTCTCTATAGGTAATGCTCTTATTCTGAAAAGTCTTTCTTTAGGTAAAAGCTGCTCTCTAGCTGATCGTGGTTACGCCTGTTCCTAGCAGATTCTTCCAGCTTTAAAGGTACAGTCAGTCATTTTTTAATAGAAAAAAATGGAGAATTAATAATCAATAATGATAACTCATGAAACAACATACTGAAAAATAGCATTTAGTAGTCATTAATAAACACATACTATAATGTATAAAATGTTATGTTTGCTGATGTCACCATAACATGATTGTTATCGACTTTGATTAATATAAAATCTATAAACTAATTAAGTTATTTTTATTATACAAACAAATGTGAGAAAAGAATATAATTTTAGCTCCGACACTGATTAGTTAGCACTGTCGTCTCACAGCGAGAAGATCCCGGGGTTCATGTTCATGTTCTTCCTGTGACTTTGTGGGTCCTCTCCGGTCCGGGGCGCACCCCTCCTCATTCTCTATGACAGCTGAAATAGGCTCCACCCCCCAACCCCACCCTATCTTTTATTATAAAGTTTCATCGATGAAATGATCTAAAAACAGTTAGTACTGTGTTCTGACAGATGAAAGATAAATGAAACCTGTGATGTGATCTGAGCTCCAGCTTCATTATAAACCCACACAGACGGCCCATCCTGTCCTTTGTCTTGTCCCCCGATGAGCCAGGGGACAGTGTCGGTGTTGTGTACATACCCACCTCCTCGGCGAGAGGGGATCGACTTTTTCCTGTGGGTTCATAAATCTCCTCGCTCTACCTGGTTGAGCACCGTTAGAATGTGCGTGGGTTAGCTGGCCGGCTCTCTTGGCTGAGACTGTAGATTCGGATTGACAGCTTTTCCATCCTGTCTGCCACTGTTAATCATTGAAGGATTTGGGCTGCCGGCAAGCAGCTCTGCCAAGCGACCTTGAGCCCTGCTGGGGCCGAAGGACTCCAACTAAAAGCCTGTTCCCTTGTTACAGTACAGCAAGCCAGAGACACTTCAGCCAGGTGGCCCAAACGCTCCATAAGGGAGAGCAAAATGTGCCACCTTGTTAGAGAGCTGTTGTTTTAATATGCATATACACTTGTGTGGCTAGAATGAATGTTTCACTCATGGATTTATATAGATATAGTTGAAAAATGACTGAGACGGCACAATGAACAGAAATAAACAGATTAAGGAAACAAAGGAATGTAGCAGCTGTTGTCAGTGGTGATGATGATGGTGCCGTATTTGTGGGAAGGTATTTAGAAAGACTTCTTGATATGATTTCACTTTTAGTTTATCCACAGCAACACTGGAAGCTGGAGAATGATAGTCAGCATGCAGGGTTGTAGCCAAGAGGGGGAGAATATTAGATGTCATGCAAAAGGGAGCTGAGCTCATGCAGGAGTCTGCCTGAGCAATAAAAAGTCCTTCAGTATCTCTGTTCATCGGCTCTGTGCGTGCCCTCTTCTTTCCATAACTCTGTCTGAGTTCTCCATGGAGGGAAAGGACCAGGATCCAGACTCCAGTCCCAGATTTTTGCTCCAGCCGTGCTGTTGGAACCAGCAGCAGTAAATGCCTGTTTTGCCTTCCTCGCTCCTCTCTCCCTCCCTCTCCTTCTTTGCTGCGCGCTACTCTGCTCTGCTGCAGTGGATGGTCCTCACGTTGCGCTTGCAACTCGTCTTAGTGGAGGAGATCTGAGCGTCTCACTGTCATTTTCCCACCCTTCTTTGCCTTTTTAGTCGTCCTTTTGCCAGCCCCTCACCTTTTCTCAGAAGGTTCGGATAAATGTGAGGGAAAAGTCATAGGATAGATGAGAGAGCTCAGGAAGTCTTTAATCCTGCATCTCATGCACTGTGACTGTCTAATCTTCTGCTGTCTCCAGCTGACAGAGAAGCTGGTGGTCCTAGATGTCTCCTGCTTTTAGACTCTGTGCCAGGTAAGTTTTTTTCTGGCTCGATGTTCATTCTGTGTTTGATGTGGCAGGTAACAGAGAAGCACCTTCTCCCCATTTCTCCCTGAAAGAGGTTAATATGTTGTAATGAGATAAGATGATATTTTGGCAGAAGTTACATGCAAACACAAGCCCAACACAGGCTATATGTAACGCATGCCCTGCGATAATATGTGTGCGTCTCTAGTTTTGTGCTTTTCTAAAGAGCTCTGCAAAAAATCCTGCAGCAACTTAAAATTGTTCACTCTACTAAAATATTGAGGCAGCTGCGTTTACCCCTCTGCACTGTAAAAATGATGCACATGCAGCCATAATTGGGATCAGGTCCTGGGACTGAAGGTAGCAAAATTAAAATGTATTCAGGTGCTTGAATGTGTTTTTTGGGCAGGGGGGTGAAAGAGTGCAGAGGTACTGTATACAGGGAGTGTGGTGCAGCAGAGAGGATAACAGTGAGATCCTGTGACAGCGCTGTGTGAGAGAGCGCACTACGCTGTGCATTCGAGTGCGTGCATGTGGGTGTGGGGGGCAGTTGTATGTGTCTAATGTAAAGTTTCAGCTCCGTGTGGGCTGCTTCGGCTTCGTTTTGTGAATGAAGTGCTTTTTAGTCTGTGTTCGAGGAGAACGAGTGCATGTGTGTGCGTGCACGTTTGTGCCGTTGTGCGTGCGTTTCCCTTTCAGCGCTATCATTTGTGGCTCCTCTGCTGGCTGTGGCTGTGAGCTCACACATAAGCGCACACACACTCTCTTTTGGGAAACACTCGTCCGGGGCGCAGTGCTGTCTCGTCATCGGGCATAGGGTGGCGTTCCACTGTGGGTGGTGACTTGGTGACGAATTACAACCTGGGTTCCCAGGTTCTCACCCGCTGGTGTAAATCAGCTGCTTGGTGAAGCTCAGAGCCACAGCAGCCAGTTAGAGGAGATGCTTTGGATGTTCACATTTATTGCTGCACTGCAGACACACTCAGTGACACTGTTATTCAGCCACAGACAGCGTGGGCTCAGGTAAAGAGGCTCTTCATCCATCACTCCACAGTATTTAAACAGATGGTTGCAATCCAAAGTAACAACCAGCAGGCTGTGTGGTGTTTCTGCAGATGCAGGTGTGCTTATCCTCGGGGAATTATCACCTATAGCCTATAGCACTGTTATTGCCAAACATGTACAACTGTGCACATAGTGCCACTATGCTAAACAATCAGGGCTCTTAAGTTATTAATTAAATGACATAATTTAAATTTGCCAGCTTCTGGCTGCTGTGCCATGCCCTCCCCTCAGGTACTGCTCACTAATTTAATATGATTTCCCTCATACATGCACTCTGTATATTATCACTGTGTATGATGCTGTAAGCTGTGCGTGCATGTGTCAGAGGTCATCTCACCTGCTGAGATGTGACTGTAGCAGAGTGAATCCACTCTCAGTGTCGCTGCCTTAATGTTAACAGTGAACAGACAAAAACAACTATTGCAGCTCTGCAAAGCAACCAGGGGACTCGATGATTAGAAGCACTTTAAATGACACAGCCCGGGGCAGGCACCGAATTTCAATCCATGCTCCACGCTCACAAAGCATAGCCCGTATGTAATTCAATTTATTCACGGATCAATAGAGTATGTACTTGAGCACACATATGCAGAGCTTGAAACTTTTTTGACTGATAGGTCGAGCCTAGAAATTCTTAAAGTTACTAGCTGCTCTGAGTTTCCTTCCCACTCTCCGTCTGACCGTGATGAAGGAGCGTATCTGTTCTGCCATCTTTATTACACCAAAATTAGATGTAACAGCAATATCCAAAAAACAACAGTGCATCTTACACTGCCATCGATATGTAACTCTATATGCTGTAAAGAAATATGCTATATTAACTTAATCTTACCTTCCTTGAATGATGCAGTGACTACAGATCCTTATCTCGTGGTCACGGTCTACAGCACACATGCAGAAACTGAGCTTACAAAGTAACGTTGTGCATCCTGTGCTGCTATAATTTCACATAAATCTTCAAGGAACACAATTAAGGCTTTGATTTTTATGCATGCCAAAAACATTCAAGCTTCTCAGAGGACACGATCTGCTCTTACCTCTCATTTCCTTAATGTGCTTTAATGCACCTCTGTGATTGGCACATGTGTTTAAAAGGTATTAAACAGGCAAGTCCGCTGAGATTCATCACGAGCTGTGCTCACCTTCACCGACTCTTTTGCACAAAGTGTGCAGCAGTGCAATGAAACACCGACAGTCACCGTCTCTGTGCACATGAAGCACTTTGCACCGATCTTTGCATTAGTATCAGAAGTAGATCCACCACCTGCCATTTTGGCTCGCAGCCTGATAATGCCATCACTCACCCATATTTTGAAAGGCTGAGGTATATTAATATCAAGACCTATGAATAGACTATACATGAGCAAATATACTATGTTCTGTTAAGCTGCTGTGCAAATATTTATTCAGTATTGATCTGTTATCACCAAACCTGGTTTTAAAGCACATGAACCTGTACAGTAACGTGGTGTGTATCCAATTGTTCTGTCATAACGGCTCTGCTGGGCTCGTCCCTCTCAGCAGCCTTAGAGGGAATCAGGACGAAGCAGAAATCAGACAGATGAAAACAAAGCTGTCGCTGTGACAATTTTATTGCACAAAATCTTTTTTTTGTTGTGTTTTTTTTTGCTAAGTAACAGAGCTGGCGTGGCCTGTGTTTTTGCCACGTTTGTTTTTTCTGTATTAGCGGTGCAGTCATGTTTCTGTTTGATGCACTTTCAAAGTTCCTTCATGAATTAAGTAATGGTGTAGCCAATGATGACTGAAAAATGAGCCGGTGGGTATTATTTTACACGCATTAAAGATACGAGAGCCCTTCTGGGCATTCTTGGCGGTCTCATCGGATCCTCTCGACAGCAGTCGCCAACAATCAAACACTGCAAACGGATGTAAACAAATCAGAGGGAACCAATGACAGCAGAGAAGGATTCCTACAGCCTATCATCTCTCAGTCTGGACATGTAGCTGTATAGAATATCACCATTAGCACATTGCAATGCTAATCATTTCCTTATGTTGTTCTGCATATGCAGTCACACGTGTGAAACAACGTGGGGAGCTTTAAATGGTTATTCGCTTGTAAAGATTTGCAGACTGTTAAGAGGTTTTGAAAACGTTGATTCCGGTTTCTTTGCTTTGCTACGGTAACAAATCAAGTTTAGAGTGCTCAGATTTCAGGGTTTGGGGGCCGCTTAGGTCGATTTTCACGGCTTAAGGAAAAATATTGCCACGGCCCAACAGTGACCAGTTACCGGAGCGATGGAAGGAGAGAAGTGCCTCTGCTCGGAGAAGTGCTGGCATACATCTTTCTTCCTGTTCTAATGCAGCGCAGCCTCGGGACCCTTACTGCAAAGGAATGTGTTCGTCTGAAGACGTCATTTGTTATGGATCGTCATTTCAGCAGCTGGCATGGATGAAAACTGTGGCAGAGCTCTGGATGAATGCACGAACCGTTCTGACACACAGATGGTGGCCTGGCACGTACAGTAAGTCACTAGGCAGTACGGTGTTCCAGTGTGGGACCCACTTGCTGCAGATGATCAGCCGCTGGTATCAGATGTGTCCATTTTGTTGGATGCGTGTGTGTTTGTCTGAGCCACTGTCAGTGCTCTCTAATGAGATAATGGCTTTGCTGGGATAATGGTTTTGACTCCAATCAGAGTCCGACTGACACCATCGACTCTCCCTTTTGGAGCGCTCATCCAAAAACAGGCATGCGTGAGGACACGGGCCAATGCCACTGAAGTTCTGAACAGCCGCCTCTTCAGAGGACACGTCTCTCCCAGCAGAGAATCTCGAACTGCACCCAAGACAAAAATGAGAGAAGAAGAAAGCCTTCTGTTCTTCTTCTGCTCAGGCCTCCCCTTCTCTCACTCTGTCCGTCTGCCGCTCACCGGCGCTCTCAGTCCACTGTAGCTCTGCTTTTATCTCTCCCTGTGTGTCCCTGGGCAGTCAATAAGTTGCACTGCATCCTGAGCCAGTGCTGGAGCTCAGCCTCTGAGCCACAGGTAAAGCATTAAAGCCAAATGACTCATGCACTGAAACAGAACCAACTCTTTGCTACTTGAAAGCTCTGCTTGGGCTTCTTAAAAGTTTCACCTGAATAAGCTGCTGCAACTGTGATGCTTTTTCCCTTTAGCTGCACCAGCAGTTAACGGACACACCTTCATGCCTCTGCTGGGCACAAAGTCAAAGGATGAGGCAGCATAAAGAGCTGAGTGTGTGTGTGTGTGTACACTGCAGAAAAAAAACATGTAGGATGTTGAAGGTTTTTTCATATTTGAGAGTTATTAGGAGGAAAACAACAACTGATATTGTTATGACTGCACTGCACTCAGTTCCTCAGAGTTTAAGGTACTTCGTGCAGATGATGATGTAACACACAGAGAACATTAACCTGATTATCACAGAATTACCAGCTTCATCTCTGCTTCATCCTTGGTGTTACCTTTCTAACAATCCTGAAAGGTTTTGACCAAACATGGTCCTCTGACCGAGGTTTTAACTTTTAACACTGCTGCACCAACATCCTGACGCTTCCTGATGCTAACACGCTGTTTCATTCATATAAAACTCTTTTCTGGCAGCCCGGGGCCGTCTGATATTTGGATGGAAGTAACAGCTTGCTTAATGTGAGAAAAGCACCTTAACTGAAGTTGAAAATAGTATTTCATCATCACATTGTTATTAATTGGGAAAACTTGATTGCTATGGCAACATGAATAACCAGTACGTCAGGGTGGAGGAACAGCTGATGTCCAGAATGGGGAATTAACAATTATCTGATGTTTTGTTGACTCATCCATCCACCTGGGCTCCCTCCAGTCACACCGCACAGAGCAGAGTCATTATTACTCTGATGGATGTTAAAATATGTCATTTGAGGGAACTCTTTCTTTATGTGAGAACAGTTTTGATATTTTAAAGAGCTGCTGCTGCTTTAGCCTCCTGCCCCCCCTCCAAATATAATACACCCTCAACAAAGAGATTAATAAATGCTGCATAGCATCCTTTCCATTAGAGTTTCTGCTTTGGGCAACACAAAAGCTACTTCAGAAGGAAAAACGGGGACTACTGAATGCCACACAGGGTTGTTGTGTTACTGTATGGAGCACAGGAGGCATTTTCCATACTAAGCATCGTGCACTGATGAGTGTGTTATATCATGTGGCACTAATGCAAGAGCACTATAGAGCTCATTTCTTTGCTAAAGTTTAAAAGTCTTTGTTTCACGCTGCATCACAGGGCCTTACTCCTTTAGTTGCCATGGAGACACCATTAGGCAGTGGTGCCGCAACGATTTTTGTATTTCTTTGCATAACCCCATGCCGAACCGTGCTGCTTCTCGGGGACTCGCCCGTGCCAACTGTGTGTGTGGGTGGATAGATGGGTGCATGTGCATGTTTTTGTGACTGAGAGCGAGTGGGAGAGAAAAGAAGAAAGAGATCAAAACAAGGTGGGAGGGACTGAGAAAATGAACAAGAAAAGGGAGCGAAGGAGCGACAAGGAGAGACATGAATGATGGAGACCGTGCACTGGAAACACACACACACACACATATTTGTGCTGATCAGACGCACACTAACTGTACACATACATCCCCTAGCAGACATGACTGGAGCACACACGTGTGAGTGAGCACGGTGAGTGTGTGGGTGGAGGGATGCAGTGCAGCTTGTTTTGCCTTCAGTTTGATCCCTGCAGCCCTCTCATAGGGCCTTCTCACCGCATTACCTGAGCCAGTTCGCACAGTACGATGCCAAATACCAACTTGCTTCCAATATCCAATGATTCCAGTGTCACGCATAAGAACCTGATAATGACTCGAGCATTTTCAGATTCCTGAAAAGTGTAATGACTTCCTTTATGAGAGGAATAGATAGATATCGATGTATAACACAGTGCAGCATAATTCAAAATGGGAAAATACTTATACAAGGCTAAACTAGGCCCTAAAACTTTGTGGAGATAATTCTCACAGAAGACCATTTTTTGCTCGCCAGCTGTTTCCTCATTTCCATTACTGAAAAACAGATCACCAATAGCCTGATTTCCCTCTGCTGCCAGGCTTAAGTGACAATGACTGAAGAGAGGTGTCAATACATGAACGCATCCTGTGCCCATTCACTGACTTCTGATTATGTTTTTGCAAGACAAATAAATCTGGCTTTGTGCAGTGTGAAAGGGACTTTATTAAAGTTTTTAATATGCCCAGATTCAGTGAAATCGTCTGTATTTGTTGCACGCATTGTTGTTTTTGGTCAGCAGATGTCACAGTTGGACCCTGTTCATGGTTCATTTCAATGGGAAACTGTAAATGTGTCATGGTGGTGTGGTGGGCGGCACTGTTCTGGTCCTGGGTCCCGGTGGGGCCTTTCTGTGTGGAGTCTGCACGTTCTCCCTGTGCCTCCGTGGGTTCTTCCTGGACACGCCAGCTTCAGCCACAGCCCAAAGAGATGCATGTTAAACTGCTCATTCTGAATTGGGCATTAGGGGTGAATGTGAGCCTGAATGGTTGACTGTCCCTGCAATAGACTGTTGACCTGTCCCAGTGTACCGCACCTCTCACCCTATGACAGCTGGGATAGGCTTCAGCCCCCCGTGCACCTGAATTAGATAAGCAGAAGAAGACAGATAGATATTTTAAATGTATTAACAGTGGATGTTCAGGATTTGCACATTTTTATCCAGTGTGGTGTTGTGTTGGAGGAAGAGGTATATATATTCAGTGTTTTTTGTTTTTCTTTAGATGACTTGATTTTAATTTTGTTTGGTTTCAGTGGCTCATGGTGTAGTTTAGTTAGTAGTAGTAGTAGGTTGCTCATTTCACATTAGTTTTGTGATTCCACTATGTGGTGCAACGTAGAGATGGAGCTCTACATGCAGGATTGTCTTTCATTTGCAATAGTGTGTAGCATCACGCTTAGCTGTTGTTGTTGGCGTCTGAAAAACTGAAGAGCCTGTTTTCCCTTCACAAGTTTGTTTCCGCAGTGAGTCGATACAGGAGGATAGGGCTCCTTGATGGAGCAGAACTTGTGTTGGAAAATTGCAGCAAAAATCGGAAACAATTAAAATTTCTGCCAAACACTTTAGAAATAGCTGTTCATGTGTTTGTTATTGACTGACGTACTTCCAGTACATGAGTACGTGGCTCCTATACAACTCACTGGTATAACTCAAACTCACAAACACGCAGGAGAGGAAATGGTGTTGCAGAAATCTAGAAGGTCTTTGTTTGGCCTGTGAAAATAGTTTGTTGCTCTATAAAATGTCCTCAATAAAGCTAGGACGTCTTAGCCATTGTTGATTGAGCAAAACAGGAACAACTCCAGGATTTATTTTCACTGCACTGTAGCCAGAGTCAGAGATCTGTTGAGCTTTATTAGTAATGACTTCATGAATTTCTTCACAAATAAAATTCATCATAATACTGAAACATCTGTCATGAAGGTTATGAATGACCTTCTCATGGCCTCTGTCCTGTTAGACCTCAGCACAGCATTCAGTACCGTTGGGTATAACATTTTAATACAGAGACTAGAACACATTTATCTAATAGACTCCAATTTGTTTAAGTAAATGGGGAGTCTTCTTCACATACTAAGGTCAATTATGGAGTTCCACAGGGTTCAGTGCTAGGACCAATTCTGTTTACATTACACGTGCCTCCCTTAGGCAGTGTTATTAGAAGGCATTGCATACATTTTCATTGCTATGCCGATGATACTCAGCTTTATCTATCCATTACTTGTGGTTCCGGGGATACTTAAGAGTAGAATGGGAGACAGAGCCTTCAGCTTTTAGGCCCCTCTCCTGCGGAACCAGCTCCCAGTTTGGATTCAGGAGACAGACACCCCCCCAAAAAAATATGTGGCAGATGGCTGCCCCTCCCTGGGCCTGGTTCTTCCTGTTAAAGGGGAGTTCTTCCTTCCCACTGTCGCAAAGTCCTTGCTCAAATGGGTTTGTTTGATTGTTGGGGTTTTCTCCAGAATACCGAAGAGTCTCTACCTTGGAGTATAAAGCATCTTGAAGCAACTGTTGTGATTTGGTGCTATATAAATAAACTTGAACTGAATTACCTCTTCTACTGCTGTTCCAGTGGTGTGCTGCTGTATTTGACTTGGAAGCTACACTTAGCATGACTCCAACAAGTTTATGTTGACAACCCTGCATCTGCAATGACAAAACAGGGCCCGCTGGCTTCAGATTTGAACACTACAGGTACCTCTTATTGTCATTTTTCAATACACAGGGTTACATTTGTAAACAGGCGAGTTTTAACCTAAATCAGGATCTTTTTGCTAAACCTGACCAAGTTGTTGTATGTTAGCTACAGAGTCTGTGGCTACAAACCAAACCAAAATCAAAGCTTCCACACAGAACTGCTGTCTCACAACTATGAAATAAAATTACACATTTATTAAATATAATTGGTACCTTTATCAGCAGTTGGCTGTGCCTAAAAGCTGAAATGATGGACTGCTGACAGCTCACAGAGTCACTGAGCGCTCTAACACAGAGCAGTATTAACTCTGAACTCATTGTGCTCCCTATAGACAAGCAGCCGGGGGAGATTCTGTAGGTCAAAGGTGAGACTCCAGGTGAGGGGACTCTTCCGGGTTAAAGTCCTCTGGCTTAAATGTGGAAACTTTGATATTTTCAACAATGAAATAACCAGAGTCAAGCTGCTGGTTCAGGTCCAGCAGCACCGCTAAGCAATCATTGGCAAGGGACCCCAAAGATTCCAAGTGTATCTATCTTCAGATGCAGGTATATGGAGGTGTGTGCCATTTAACGCTCAAACCCACCAGCATCTAAAATACTGTGTGCATATGAAAGCTGACCCTGTGGAGCTGGAGTGTAGCCAGGAGACATGTATGAGTGCCTTTTTTTTTACCTGCCCTCTGTCTGCAATCCCTTTTTTTGTCCAGGTTTACTTTGTGCATGCCTACCTGTGTTTTATCTGCCACGCCCACTACACACTCTTTCACTGTGTTCTGAGTATCTCCTCCCCTTGATTATTCAATGAGTTTTTCAGCAGTATATGTAAAGTTTAATTTTGCTGGGGAAATTATTTACTGCAGCAAATCCTCTCTGAAAGTAGCACCAGATGCCAAATCACACAAGCCAAACATCCAGAACTCTTCAAAGATAATAATATATTCTCTCAAAAGTCTTACTTCTGTCATTCTGTCCTTCTCAAACCTCATACTGAACACACAGATGGTCCATTTGAGACCAGCTAACGAATAAAATGCCACATTATGGACTGGCCTGCTTATTAATGAGCCAACGGTTGCTGCTGTCACGTCACTAAGCTTTCTGACTACGTGATGCACCAGCCGACCAGATGGATATAAAATGTGCAAATGAAATGTAACAAATAATAGGTTGTGGCAGGAGAAGCTTTGTTTGTGTGATGCTGTCACCACACCAAAGGGGACGGAGCACGGAGCCAGTACAGAGTTCACTGTACGGTCTACGTGCAGTAAGTTTGATGTTGTAACCAAATTTATTAAAATCAGGTTGCACAGTCTGCCCTTTAACACACTTTTCTGCGTTTTCAAAGCATGTACACTCACCAGCCACAGAACACACAGGGCGCCATTCCTGTCAGCTAAGAACAGCAAACTGAGGCTACAGTTCACACAGACTCACAAAACTGGACAACAGAAGGCCGGAAAAATGCTGGCTGGTCTGTTGAGACTCAGTTTCTGCTGTGACGTTCAGATGGTGGGGTCAGAATTTGGCTTAAATGACATGAAAGCATGGATCCATCCTGCCTTCTAGCAACTGCTCTGGCTGGTGGTGGTGTGATGGTGGGGGATATTTTATCGATGCATTTCAGTCTCAACTGAGCATAGCTTAAACACCACAGCCTACTTTTGTTGCTGACCATGTCCATCCCTTCATGAACACAGTGTGCTCATCTTCTGATGGCTGCTTCCAGCAGGATGGTGTGCCACATCAAATCATGCTCACATCATCTCAAACTGGCTTCTTGAAGGTGATGATGAGTTCTCTGTGGCCTCCACAGTCACCTCGGAGATGTGGTAGGATGGGAGAGTCTCATCATTGCTGTGCAGCAAATCTGCAACGACTGTGTGATGCTGTCATGTCAGCATGGACCAAAATCTGTTTCCAGCATCTTGTTGAATCTGTGCCATGAAGAACAAAAGCAGCTCTGAAGTAAAATGGGGTCCAGCCCAGTACCAGCAGGGTGTACCTAATAATGTGCCTGGTGAGCGTATGTTGATGCTCATTGACACAAACTGCAACAACACGAATGGTCAAGTCAGCAGTTATAAAACAGATGATTGTCTTTTTGGTTTTAAGGGTGTGAAGCATGTGCCACATAACCACAAAGTATTTAAAAGATGGAGGTGCCTTCTAAACGCGAAGCCTATGCATTATTTTAATGGCCAGTAGAGGGCGACCCTTCAGGTAACCTACTGTTCACCTGATTCTATGACCTCAGTAGATACTTTCCTAATGGGATTATGGTTTCACATGCTTTTAGTTATTATATACAACCCGATGTTCATTTTGCATAAGTAGAATAAAGTGAAACCTTGTTACTGACAAGTCTCCACACTGCAATCTGCAGTTCATATAACAGGCTCTTTATCATAGAAATCTGCTCTGAGGTTTTCCTCTCCTTTATAACACCTCTGACTATTTCAGCACAAAGTGACAGATCTGAAAGTACCTGAAGAGATTAGAACGGGCCGGATCATATTTCTTCCATAAAGTGTCAAAGCTGGAAAAGTGGTCACCATCATAGAGGGCTGTGAAATACTTCGGTTTCCCTCTTCTCCACTGTGAAAAGGTCGAATCCACTATGGAAGGTGGAAAGAGCACCCAGAGAGAAAACTGTAAGATATTTAAAGGCAAAATTGAATCTAAATTCTAAGGACAGTCAGGTTAGCAGAATGGCAGGACGGTCCTAATGGATGAGATGAATATACCAAGGCAGCAGAGTAGATAAATGGCATGAGCGTTCCTCTAAAATGACCCAGTCTGTCTCAGGAGCATTAACCCAGAATGAAGCCCAGTAATAATAGATAAATACATTTTAAATAAATTTAGGAAGGCCTACATCTTGAGGGCACTGGAGAAAGACCTTCAGCATTACCTGACAAAATGAAGCTTGAAGGGGCTTTGGTCCAAACCCAACATAAATCTAATGGGTGCTCTTTTCGATGATGGGTACTGTAAGGGATTATATTTTACAGTGCTCTGTGAAGGAGGCTGTCAGTGAGGAAAGGCAGCATGTTTTCATGTTACCAAGAAAAGAGAAATGCTCCTGTAACCACCAGAAGGCCTACATTCAGGACCTGCAGCTTTACTGTAAGTGTAGCTTCTGGAGAGCAGTCTGAATTCCCCAGGACTAAGGTATCTCTGGATGATGTTACGCCCATCTGCAATCCCCACTCTGTAGTGGCAGTGAGAGAGTTTCATATGCACCCTCTGCTAATTGCTGATTACCTGCACCTGATGAGGTGTGGATAAAGGCAGGTATGAGGTCAGCTATGCGGGGCTCACCTCTTTTGCTCTTCTCCTTGCTTGGTTGCAATGGTTTTAGCAGTGCTTACCACAGGATGCACAATAAAACCCATTTGTTCTTAAAGCTCTGGTGTCAGTCTCCACTTTATGTTGCGGCTTTTGAGCCGGGTCGTAACAACGGTTACATTGACCTTTGGGTGGGTGCTTGTTAAACGCTGATGTTTGATTTTCCTTCAAATTTATTTTCTAAAAACCAAAGACCTGTAGGATCATGAGTTGCCTACACCCAGAGCTGATGTAATTACTTTGTAGTTGTAGCAATTATTAGCTTTCCATGAGGAACAGTACTTAAGTAAAATGTCCAACACTTGCAGTGATTGCAGCCAGTCTGAGAACTTTTCAGATTCAATCAAACGGTAGATCCAGTCAGTCCTTTGGAGAGCGTTTTCCAGCAATTCCTAGGTGGTGATAAGTGGAGCATAAAGAGATGCATGCAGGCTGATAGTGTGGCTCCTTATGGGTGCAGATGCAGCACAAAGTTTTTCAGTGGATGAAGTGTTGAACAAAGCCTCAATTCTAAATCCTGACCTCCAAGACTGGCCACTGTAACTGTGTATTTCTCTGCGATTAGATAACAAAGAGAGAACAAGTGTCCTGCCACCAGCTACAGTAGTGCAGAATATATGAGTCACTTTAATGTCCTCTATTTCTGCTGCTTCCAGCCTTCGCAGTCAGTCATCACAAGAATGCAATTACACCCACTCCCCCAAAGCTCCTATTAATAGCCACAGATAAATCATCAATGTGACATGTCCATAACATACCAAATTTTAATCAGGTGATTGTGGTGTGAGCGTGGTTCCAAACTTAACACATTCAACAATGCAGATGAGAAATAACGGCAATGACCCAAACAAATCAAATCTGCTTGTAAAAAAATTGCACCTTCGCATTTACGCCCGTGTGGGCTCCGTAGTGATGTGGCACCTCTGGGATGATGCACTGGTGATCAAACACCTTTATTTCCAGGTTAGTGTGCGCTGGGTTAAACACATCAACAAGCACCACCGCCCCAACCCTCTCACCCATCCACCCACCTAACCCCTCCTCCTCACAGCTGATTTGAAGAAGACAGAGCCAGAGACCTGCTGACTAGTAAGAGGCAGGGTCATTAGGCCAGGTGGTGCTGCTGTGATACCCGCGGTGGAGCACATGTCTGGCATTAACACCTGCAGACATCACTATAGATAAGCACAACTTGGATCATTAATCATTGTTCCAGTAAACCGCAATCAGGTCCTCACCTGTTGTGCAGTGTTCCTGCAGTTGGATCATTAAAGGCTCGTCTCTGAGGCCAGGAGGGTGGACCTGTGACTGAGATCCTCTCACTGCATGATTTTCAACATCTGAATACACAAGTGTGTAACTTAACTATCTGCCTAACTCACTGTACAGTATGTCTCAGTTCCAGAGGACAGAAGAGGAAAGACTGTTTTCAAGGATATGATCTGCTCAAAAATTAGCATTTGATCAAATGCAGGAAGTTTGAAAGTAAGTTAGCTTTAGTTCCAGTCCAGCAGCTCATGGATTCATTTGGTTGGGTGAAGGGCAGAATGTGGCAGCTGAGCTCACTGTTAGGTCAGGTGACGTGTAGCATACAGTTAGGGTTTTGTTTCTCTGGTCACTCGAGGCCGGGGTGTCTTGGTTTGGAAAGCAGCCGTGGAAGAATGCAGCTGGATAAATCTATAAAGAGCAGGAAAGCTCAGAGCCACAGCAGCAGAGCAGGTCCACTGAAGCGAGAGCCTTTTTCACTACAGTCAGCATGACTTTGGAACTAATGCATTTCCATGAGATTAAAATGATACAATTCAAAGTTATGAACTTGTTGAAGACAGACGTGGTGAAGTCCAGCATCTCCCAGTGACCCCGGACAGCCCTGGCCCAATTTAATCCCTGGATTTGACCCCGCTTTACGTTTCCAGATTCTGCATCTCATGTGTGCCAATTTGGCTGTTGCATGTTGTGAGAAATGATGAACTCATTTGATCTGGATCCACTGCATAAATGAGACAACCGCTGGTGTCGTGTAAGAGTTGTTAGACAAAGACAGTTCTTGATTTGCTTGACAAAGTGTAAACCAGCTCCGTCAGTGACCATGGCGATTACTGTGTCAGCTTCCTGAAGTGTCGGAGTGATTTCAGGGAACAGATGCACTGTACAGATGGGCATTGGTCTTTTTTTATTAGCGGGCATATGAGGCAAAGTCTCAATGAGCCCACCGAGCTTTTAGAAAGCTTGCATTTATGATATCATTCAGGCTGGCATTAAGGGCCTGCTTCATCTCATCTCTAATATGCCGACATAGTTTTATAACTTATGTCAAACAAATGTAAGCGATAATGTCCACTGCTGCGTACCAGAGGAGTACCTATAAAGGCTGATCTCTCTCAGGGCATCTGTCTTGATTTTCTTAATGAATAGAACGGAGAAAAGATTGATTTTCACTATGATGAGCCAGCCTGAATAATTTGAGACTGTGATCTCATCATCAGAATGCTCTTTTACGTTGGTGATTTGCTCTTTAGACCTGAGTGTTTGGCTGTTATTAGAGGAAAAGAAGGTCAATTGTTTCTGAGCTGTCCAGGATATCATATGTATCATTCAATCTCTACCCTTGAAGTTGTCCTGCAGCATCTCGTGTGTAACAGGAGTGATGTGGGAGCAATTAAAACACAACTGGTGAAGATTTTAGACGCTGGTCTGTTTACAGATCTTCAAGAGGGCTGAATGTGAAAAGGATTATAGAGCTTTTTTTGGCTTCAGGGGGAGCTGCATGAAATTTGATGATTGCAGTGGTTGTTGGGGACCACAGATTTCCAAAAACGAGAAAAACGTGGCTGTGTTACAGTGGAGATCTCTGTCACCTGCCCGTCACCTCACTCTGCGTTTGCTCTGTATCGTGGGTAATCTAATGGCCCCGGGTTTGAGACGGAGCAAGAACAGCAACAGAAAAGAGCTAGCTCAGGTCCAGCTGCACTGATTTGACTTCTACTCTTTGCAGTTTGGTCAGCTTTTAGACGCACACACCTCTTGCTTTGGAGGCTGTAGAGCAGCAACAGAGGCTGTCCTGTTCATCACATTCATAAACAACATTCACTTTATATGGTAAGAACCTCGTTGGTGGGATTATTGGGTTGGTTCAGACCCATGAAACAGAAATAAATCTCCATCAGCGCACACACACACACACACACACACACACACACACACACACACACACCACACACACACACTCTAACAAACACCAAATGTTCCATCATTCCTGCCATTGCAGTGGCTCCTGCCAGGCTGATTAGATGCTCGGCCTCAAAACCATTACAGCATTGATTGGAATCATATTTTGTTGCAGGGGTGGCAGATGCTGATCGACAAGCAAACTCCCAGGCATGTTCCGCATATGGGAGTTGATGTGCCCGCCATTAATTAAATCACTCTGGGCAAGAGACTGCCAGTGGATGATGGTTTTTATTTAAGGGGCATAAATCACGAGCATTGTGGGAAAAATGCAAATGATGCCTAAGCAAAGTGTGCCTGTCCCCTGAGTGTTCTTTGATAGGATGGAGTTACTCATACAGCTCTGTCACTATGATTTGGACTGCATGGCTCTTTGCAGCCTTGTGTCTATATTTTATGACTCAGCAAGCAGCTCTTTTCTTTGAGCTCATGCAGATTCATACATGCTCACATGCATTAAGGTTTTGCACTCAAGCACACCTGTTGTAGTCATTCATTTAAATTGCCATTAGGTGTAATGTTTGCTATCTGCCACGGCCCCGTGGATTTGTCTCTGGGTCGCTTTGTGAATTCGATGATAAGTTCATGTGTCACTGCATGTTTTTGGCCTCAACCCACCAAGTCATGACTTGACTTTCATCCTTGTGAATTCAAGGCTGGTTCTGACACAGACAGACGGCTCCCATAAGTTCCAGCTGTTTATTCTCGCCGGGCCATCAATCTCTCTCTGCTGTCCCCAAAGAGACGACTGACTAATGGAGATGAGACTCAACATTTTTTTTGTCTCTTTCTCCCACTGAAATTGATGACTGAGCCACTAAGTGTAAACCCAAAAGAGAACCATCTGTGAAATGCTGATGCAAAGCTCTTTTTTTAAACCAGATTTTCCTCCTGTTATTAAAGGCTCTTAAATCATAGTAGAGAAAAATAGTATGTAGGTTTGCCCATGCTGTGTTTTTCCCTTGCTATTTGCTCCTGTTTCAAACACAAAGAGGAAAATCCCTAAAATGTGGGAGTGTCCTCCATGCCATGAAGACACCTCCACTCCCATCAAGGCCACCAGAATCACCAGAGCCTGAACACCAACACACAGAGTGGTGACAGGAGCCCGCACGGGCCCACAAACCCCAAATGGCTGCAACCTACAGCAAAGACCAAGCCCCGGTGGACACCAGTGTGCGGGAAGGTCTCCACCAGTGCCCGAGGCCCCAGTGAGTCCCACCCAGGCAGCATGACAGCCAGGAAGAGGAGCCCCTGGCACTGCAGGGGCCAAGGGACAGCAAACAGACCAAAACCCCAATGAAGGACACCAACCAGGGCACAACCCCAGCAGCACAGGCTGACCCAGCCTCACAGGGCCCATCTGACCCCCAACTGCGCAGATGGCCCACCCCAGGAACACATCTTTTAAATAAAACTAGCTTTTCTTCACTCTCCCTGTGGCCACATGCTGTTGTCTCAAAAGTAAAAACGTGGTAGCACACGCCGCAGCAGGTAAGCTGGCGATGCCACACCACCTGCAGCCATCGAGATCAGTTAATACAAGTGTAGCTGAGTTATTATCAAAAACACAAATTTAGGTTTGTATTCCTGTGTAGGGTGCACGCCACCCTTCGCCCCATAGCTGCACTTTCACAAACTTGCAGCTGGATAACTGGTTGGAAAAATATATGTATGTATATATTGTCAGCAGTTCAGCCTCTTTAAAATGAAAAATAAGGGAGCCCTCATAATACCTGAGCTGCCCCCGTCCAGAACTAGTCACTACTTAGTCATGGCTCCTTAAAGACAGTTCTGATGGAGTCCTGTGCTGTCAGGCCACTGGTTAAAGCTGGTTAACGCTGGGACTTTGAGTACAAGGTCAGAGCTAATGTACCCCACAGTCATTTTAGAGTACGTTCAGCCAATTAGGGAGCAGAAACAATAGACTGTCACTATTCAAAGGTATGCCCTTAATAGATTAGCAGTGTGGAGGTCACGTCAGCCATGTTTACCTGTAATAGTGATAGACAGCCTAAATGTCTGCACGACTGCGCCGCTTTACCTCACGGGTGAAGGGGATTACATATGTTGTTATATGTGTGTGTATGACTCAGTGTGTTGCAGCTGATATTATAATATGGGTGGGGTGGACATCTGGGGGATCCATGCCTGGTTGCACACCACTGCTCGTCTATCCACAAGGCCCGCTGATCAATGCTTAGGGAACATCTGATGGAACAGTGGTAATTTTTATAGCGCAGACTCTGCATCAGCATGCTATTCCCACATTTATCACTTGCCCACGACTCCTCGGGAGGAGCTCATACTGTTCAAATCAAAGAGATTAAACCAAATAAATGGCTGCATGAATAAGTGAATGATTTAATCCCTGCAGTTCTCTTGCCATCAGACTATGAATGAAATAACACTGTGAGATAGATGGCCAAGGCTATGAAGTTGTAACGAGGACATAAAAGAGGCCATTGATGTAATATTTATCGCATTTGCAAATATAGTTCTGTTACAACTGCATGACTCATATTCATATCTATTGAGGATGACCTCACATCATGTAATATTCATCTTCCTGTCAGAGATAACCCTTCCCCGTGCCTCAGCCTCTGATTCTGAGCATAATCAAGTGATCCTAGAGAGGGCCACAGGCTGGGCAGAGTACCGGCCTCTCCTCACTTCACGGGCCTCTTCCTGTCTGGAATAGAAGTGGGCCAGGCAGCGGATTAGCTTTATACTTATGCATATGCTCGATGAAAGAGAGTGCGAGGGATAACACTTTGCACGAAGGAAGGAGAATCCACAAACACCTCACCTCCTCCTCTTCTTCCTCCTTGCCCATTACTATGGCAACGGGCGTCTTCCAACATGGGAGAGCTAAGGTTTCCGTCTGTGTGTGTGTGTGTGTGTGTGTGTGTGTGTGAGAGAGAGAGATAAAGGTTCATGTGAAACACAGTCAGCAGCTGCGGGTGTGTTTGCTGCTTTTAGCAAATGTGAGTCGCTTCCATCCTTCTGTTCTCAGTCTCTCACTCCTGTCACTTCTGTCACATATATGCACTCTTTCATGCTTATTTTTCTCTTCCCACGTCATTCCATTGGCTTTTCATTCCAGGAGAGTACGAGCATTGCTTTCCCTGTAACGTATGACACTGCAGCGCAAAAAAAGAAAAATGTGCTGTGGTCTGTTAGTTGCTAGGCTACAGAGGGACAAGGAGTATCTGTGAAGAGTTCCTCCTTTACGAATTGTCACATTAGATGGCCTTTAGCATTAAAGAGCTCTGATGTCATTTTTTTTTATGCACACACAGAAGAAGCTCTTCTGCTGCACGCTGTCCTGCATTTGCTGCTTATGCGTCAGTGTTTCTGGGTTCAGAGCAGATGTGTATGAACGGGGTGTCAGCTTTCCTGTATGGGGGGAATGATTCTCCAAATCCAGGTTTGGGCCATGCTTCAGTTTCTGGGGAAAGTTTTTGGTTAATACATCATTTCTTTCTTTGTTTTGTTTTGTAAGATGAGCACATGTGATGAAACCATCAAGGACGCCTGTGTAGCAGGCAGGAATAGGACCCTGATGCAGGACTCAGAAGACAGGATTGAACTTAAAGGCTGCTTTATTGCTGGATCACCGAGAGCAAACATACTAAATATACTCAGGGCTGGACAGCAGCCAGAAATACACTAAGAGGAAACTAGGAAACAGCATGGGAACACACAGAGGAAGGGAAGTGAAGACGAGGGCATGACAAAGAATAGAGGAGGAATCGGACAATGTATACACACAAGAGGTCATCAGGGAGATAACACACATCAGGGAGCACAGCTGAAACTAAAAACTGAAGATGAGACAAGGGAAGCAAAACTGAACACAAAGCATACGATACAAAGGACGGGCCGGGAGGGAGGCACACAGAAATACACTAAACACAGGGCACATGAACGAACTTAACCCCTCAACTCAAGCAGGCAGGGAGCAAAAGGCCCAGGGAACAGCAGACAGAACTGAACTGAAGATAACTATGACGACAATCGGACAACCACGAGGGCAAGACACAGAGACAAAACAGGGACACGGAAACACAACGGAGGCAGGTACACACAGGAAGTCAGGAACTATGACAGCACACATGAACAGAACCAAAACCTGGAATATAAATGTAAAGCAGGAACTTCACTGAAACCCTGGATCCCAGACCCAGGGACCATGACAGCTGCAGTCGGAGACTGCATACCTCTGCCAGGGATCTGGAGCCACATTAGTTTGTGATCTTTTGTTGAGCTGCATCCTAAAGTTTCTTCTTTTCCTCAATTTGAAATTCTTTTGTGAAAATAAGATGCAAATTATCCAGTTCTGGATCACGATCAACTCCGGGTGTTTGTCACCTCTAATTTAA